>VXBZ01010010.1:86457-119469 GCA_013399135.1 Heliornis fulica | reverse complement strand
CCACATCTCTCTTGAATTGGAGGTCCCACATCTGGACTCAGGACTGCAGATGGGGCCTCATGAGAGCAGACTAGAGAGAGACAATCCCCTCCCTGTCCCTGCTGGCCACCCCTTGAGGGGGGAGAGAGTTTGGGTCCAAGTCAGGACCTCAGTTTCCTGGAGTACAATACTTGCAGGTATTAGTGGTGAACTTCTCCCCTTGGGGTTTGTCCTCCCATGGCCCAAGGACAGCAGCTCTTCCTTGACTGCCCTCAAGGTAAGTACCTGAGTTCTCTGCCAGTCCCTGTGTCCAGAGGTATGGGCACAGCACCCACCTGGCACTATGCTTGCATACAAGGGGTTAAAGGGAGATCCCAGGGGATGAGCCAAAGTCATTGAGCATCTTCCCCCAGCTAGGTGGCACCTCTGGAACTGGTGCAGGGGGCACAGATGGCCGTGGTGTCTGGTGGAGGGTTGTCATGGGGCAATGTACAACCCTGGCAGCTCAGGTCCACACCAGACACCAGAGCACTCCAGCCCTGAGGGTCCCAGCAGTGGGTCCCAGCAGAGGGTCCCAGTCTGCCCTGGGCTACCTTCAGCACGGGGAGATTCTGTGAGGGCTGGGATTGTCTACTGGGAGCACAGTGGCGGGTGGTGGGGATGAAATGGGGTGGCAAGCAAGTGGCTGGGCATGGCCTTGCCGTTTCTTTGTGCAGACACCAGGCGGCTCCATCAGTCTGAGCAACTGGGGGTGATGATTGGCACTAATTATCAAAAGGATGCTCTTTTCTGTGTGCCTGAAACAGCAAGTGGTGTCCCAGGACGGCGTGAGAGCTTTTGGTGGGAAGTCTGAGCATCTGCCTGCATGGCCACACACGGCAAACAGGATCTTCAGCCTGAGCCCTCGTCCTGGCCACACACCTCCACTGTCCCCAGAGGCCCTCCAGGACCTGGGGACATGCAGGGGTTGGGAGGACACTGGTGGACTCTTGGAGCCCACTCACCCCATGCAGGCTGGGGCATCCTAATCCCAGTTACATGGAGAGTGGGAATTCAAGCATCACAGACAGCCCTCCAAGGAAGGAAACTCATACCTAATCTGGTCCCTAAAACTCCACTGGCACTGTCCTCCAGCCAGCATGGGCACCCCAGAGTCCCTACCACTGGTCAGCTAAGACATGGGGAAGACCCTCCAGAGTCTGATGAGGGCTGAGCTGATGCCTCGGCTTTTCCCTCTCACTGTCCCTCCTCCACAGCCTCCTGCTTTCACAAGGCTCACAAGAGGATTAGGAAGTTAATCCTCTTTGAGACATCAAGCTCCCTGTTGAGCATGATGGAGACAGCCAAAATCTGTGAAGTACAATGGGACACTGGTACAATGTCCCCGTTGCCACCCTGTGTCTCCCTGCCACCACCCCCCCTCCCCCCATCCTGCCCTGGGGCTGTGGGAGCTAGGCATGATGCCCTGGTTGGGTCCCTCCATCCCACACTGTCTCAGCTCCAGCAGCATCTCCACACCAGCTCAAGGAGGCTGGTGGGAAGAAAGTGAAGTGTCCTCATGTCCAGGCAGGGAACAATGTCCCATGGCTGTAAGGGACATGGGAAGGGGACAGATGCTTTCTGCAAAGACATCCCAGTGGGGAGGGCTCTGGGGGTCATGGGTCACTGTTGAACTATTCTCCCCTCAACCCTGTGACCCTCAGCATCTTCCCCTGCACCCCAAGACTGCAACAGAGAGGAGCGCCCAGCCCTGATGCTGGCACTACTCAGCATCACCCACAGCAGCTCCATCCAACCAGGGGAGTGGGTGGGTGGGTAAGGCAGGAGCTGATCAAACATCATCTTCAGCTGGGATCCCACCTCACCACAGCCCACAGTGTGGGGAAGAAACCCTCTTCCCACTCTGCCTTCATGGAGCTGTGTGGAAGCCAGAGTGCTGTTTAGTATTTAACCCCCCAGTGCTTCTCTCCATGGCCTTTGATCCAACTCCAAAGGCAGGATGGTTCTGCCTTGGGCAAACAGGCATCCAGTGCAGGGGGAGGAAACCTCCAATTGCAGTAACAGACAGGCAGGGGAAACACAGCAGGAAAATGCTGTAGTTCTTTATACTCTTTTCCCCTCTCCTAAAGCTGAGGAGATGGGATAACTGCTCCTCCATGCTGGCCACATGCCATGGAGGGATGGAGAATACAATATCTGCTCGAGCAGCTCAGGAGCTGTGGTCCCTTGGGACTGCCCTGCAGTTCAACCTCCCTTGCTGACTGCTGGGAGTGGAAGGATTTGCAGCAGAGTTGACCTGCTGCAGCAGTGTCACAGCAGAGCTGGGGGACAGTCACCAAGGTACAGTTGGAGGCAGTGATGCCACCACGGTGGTTGTGATGGTGAGAGCAGTGAGGAGCTGGGACCATGAACAAGCTCGGACTGGCAGATCCAAGATGAGCTGCAGGTGATGCATGGGGCAATGCCTTCCTGGGCTGCTTGAGCTCCTCTTTCTCCCACAGAGATGAACCCAGGAGGGTAAGGAGGACTTGTGGCTCTTCCAGGAGAGCTGCAGTTTGGGTGAGAGCAGGCAGTGCACAGGCTGGGCTGCCCATCCATGCAGCTGCATTGCACTTGTGGATCAGCACCTGCCAGGTCTCAGCACATCTGTGCTGCTTCCCTGGTGTGTCACCAGCCCTGGGGTTGACATCTCTGCCTCAGAGAGAGTCAGCGTCCTCCCCTGCTGTTCCTAGTGTGTGGAAGCTTCCAAGCAAAGGGAGGGACAAGGCTGAGGTCTGAGGAAGAGACAAAGAGGATGCTGTTCCTCCTGGTCCTGCCAGTATCTTCTAAGATACTTTGCTTGGGACTTCTGAAAACACCACTGCTCAAGGGGAAGCTCCCCTCAGCATGCAGTTTGTCAGAATGTAAAACTTGTGTGCCTTTCTCTATGTGGGAGGTGCAAGGCGGGTTGTGACAGACTCCCTGGGATCATAGGGACCTTCTGGGGGCAATTCCCAATTTGTCTTCCCAGCTCCAGAGTCCTCCCAACTTGGTATCTCCTCAGTTTAAGAGTGCCCTTCACTCAGCCCTGCCGCCACTGCAAAGCCGGTTCATTACCTCCCTCCTGCCTTAGAAAGAACAATTCTGCTCCAGGTTGTCTTTGCAGCTTCAAATGTCTGCTCAGAATTCTCCTGGCCGACCTTGGCCCTTCTTTAGTCCACCTTTGGTAACTTTCCACTGCTCTGAGCTCTGGCCTGCCCACGTTGGGGTAAGAGAAAACTGGTTGTGCTGGGCAGGAACCACTTCTTGTCCCCATCTGGTTCCACCTGGTAGCCCACTGTTACAAGTGAGTGCCCAGCTTGCCCGCCCTGCCATGGGTGGGTCAGGAGATGCACTGGCACAGCTGGCTGGTGGCATGCAGCAAGCAGGGAACCTCCCCCTGTCACTTCAGACACATCCTCTAGGTCACACGGTCCCAAATAACTTGGAGGTCCCTCACCCAGCTGACAATCAGTGTGTGCAAAGGGTTAACTCACTGGTCCCTGGGTGTGTGACAGCACCCTCATTCCCCGAACACAGGGTTGTGTCTACCCCATCTGTTACTTGTGGGCAAACTCAAGGGTGTTTTCAGCTCAGTCCCTTGAACTGAGGCTGCAATGGGAGGAAGTGATGCCCACCACAGCACCTGCTGTCCTCCATGGAGCCTGGGGACTGTGCCTCTGCAGCAACTGTCCTGTACCAGCATGGGATCCTTCTTCCAAGTTTGCCCCAAGCCAGGGAAATCAGGGGACATGGTATTTTCATGGGGCCTGTGGGATGCTCCCACCTCGTTCTTGGGGCTACCCTGCCCACAAGAAGCAGCCTGACTTGGCATTCTGCCACCTTTGCCTGTAATCTGTGTCCCCATCACTGTGTCCCAGGGTGCTGGGTTGCCCTTGTGCTGTGTCCCCTTCCTGTCAACCCCAGCAGCACATCAAGCTGGAGCTCACAGCTATGCCAAGGAGGCTGGAAAACTGGTTGGCGATGCAGCCAACACCCCCTCAGTGTCCTCTGCTCAGCTTCCCTGGGGCCACGTCCTTGTGCCATGGGACAGGGAGAGCAAGAACACCCATTTTTTTTTACAAGGAACCTTGAAATCTCATTCCTTCCACTGCCTAAGATAAGTCTTTCCTGAGGGTTTGTTTATTAAGAAACATTTCCCTACTTCCAATCCCCAAGCTCTCCTTTGCTCTTGAACCCGGAGGAGAAGGAATACTTGAGCAGGAGCAGCTGTACCCACCTGGGGTTAGAAACCCATAAAAATTGTGCAGCCTCATTGACCAGGAGCTGCTGGGCTCCGAGCTGTGCTGGGGACCTGCTGTGACCCCCGTCCCCCAGCTCTGGGAGAAGGGGGGCTGCTGGGCTCAGCAGGGCAGGGGAGGGATTTGGCTGGGTCCTCCGGCTGTCGACTGGGACTGGCCTTGGCTTGTCAGGAAAGTCGGGGAACATGCAAGTAGGGGGACTTTGGTCAACCATGACCAAGAAAGATGGCTATCTTGTGGGCCTGCCGTGAAAGGCAGGTAATGGCTGGCTATCAGATGCCTTTAGGGTGACCAAATAGCCGTGTAATGGGCCCTGCGCTGGAGTGGGACAAGGGCCCTGGGGGTGCAGATTGCAGGCTGGATAAACCACCCTGGTAGTTCAAATCCCATCCATTATTTAAATGCAAAGGTAAATGCTTTCATCTTTTCAACTGGAATGGTGCCACCAGCTTGCCCACCTCCTGAAGGTCCCATCCTGGTGAGTCACAGGCAGGCAGGAGTCCTTGGGCAGGGTGGACAGCTGTGGAAGGGCAGAGAGGGGACCTATACCCTCTGTGGGGGTGTCACCAGCACCCTTGGGGACAAGGTGCAAAGGCTGAGTGTCAGGGTGGCACTGAGCATATGAGACTTTACGCCACACACTCCGCTGTGCTCTTCACTGCAGCAGAACCCAGGCTCTGGTGCTGTGGCCCCATAGCCCATCTGAGGCAGCTTGTCAAGGAAACTGGGCTGCTCCTGACTGAAGGAGAAGGCTGTGTGTGGGCAGGGACTTCTGCAGGAGGAATTAAGACCCTTGTGGCTCCTGTGAGGCCATTTCTCCCCCTGACAACTGCCTTCAGACATAGTGGACTCCCCCACTCTCCAGCACGGGACAAGCCGGTGGGGTCCCAGTGCTGATCATAGAATGGTTCGGGCTCGAAGGGACTTTAAAGATCATCTAGTTCCAACCCTCTTCCATGGGCAGGGACACTTACCTGCAGAAGAAAACAGGTAAAAACCACCCACGTAAATACTGACCACGAGCAGTCAGTGGTCAGCATCCAGCCCCATCCCTGGAGACGTTCAAGGCCAGGTTGGATGAGGCCCTGAGCAACCTGATCTAGTTGGGGGTGTCCCTGCTTCTTGCAGGGGGGTTGGACTAGATGACCTCTGGGAGTCCCAACTCTAATCATTCTATGATTCTATGATTCTGTGACACCCCACCAGTGGCTAAACCTGATCTCTGAAACCCTGGGCCTGTGGGGTCCATGACAGAGACCCACGGTGTGGGGCCACTGCAGGGCCCACCAGCGCAGGAGGGGCTCCCCAGGGAGGAGAACAAAGCAGACAGCAGCAACTCCTGTGTGGAGGTTTTCCCTTTAATGGTTTGGTTTTTGTTTTGTACATTCGTAGAACTGTGAACAATAAATACTGTGTGATCGGCCTCCGCCCTCCACTTGCCTTCCCGCCTTACGGTGGAGGTGAGGGAGACCGTGAGCGACATGGCGAGGGCTGCCAGCCGTGGTGCCCGGCTCGCAGGGTGGGCACCACAGAGCACGGCAGCGTCCAGCTCAGGGTGGCAGGATGGAGTCAGGGGGCTGGGGAGGGAGAGGTGACTTGTGTGCAGGCAATATCGCAGCTAAAAAGGGGTGAAAAGCAGGTCTGGGCATGGATCTCCCGCTGAAGCTCAGGGCTGCTGGTCACAGAACTCATCAACCCCTCTGGTGTTTTGGACCTCCAAAGTGGCCAAGTTTGGATGGGGATCAGCTAAGAAAAACATCATGGTGCTTGGGAGGAAATGGGGCTCCCGGGTGGGCAGAGGGACCTACATGTCCTTGTTTCTCAGGGGAGGTAAAGGCTGCATGGGCAGGGAAGGATGACATGGGAAAAAGGAGCTCCAGCTTCTTGGCTGTGCCTGTGGGTGCCCTGCTGTGCACTGGGTGAGGGTCCCGTCACGAAAGATGTGCAGAGAAGCTGGTGTGGGGGAGAGTAAGGAGCCCTGAGATACGGGAACAGGAGGTGCTGACGTGGGGGACAGCAGCTGCCAGGGCTGTGTGAGAGAGGGAGGTGGGACAGGGTGGGGGACAGAGCGGCACAGGGTGACAGAGGGGGACAGGATGGCAGAAGAGGCTGGAGAGAGACTGGCAGGCTGTTGGGAGTGGGTAAGGTGAGCAAGGTGCTTGGTATGGAGGGTGCTGCTGTGCTGGCAGTGTTATGGCACCCAAAGATGTCAGCACTATTCAAACCCAGAAGGAAAGGCCCAACACCATCTGCCCTGGGCTCTGGGAGCGAGGATACTGGACCCAAGCTCTGGGGTCTGTTCTGTTGGGTGGTCTCTTGACCTTCACTTGGGCCTTAGGGAGCTAGGGAAGCATCAGGACATGGCCCATCGGGAAGATCTGGAGTTGAATCAACAGGGCCATGGTGTTGAGCTGAGCATCTCTCCTTTGAATGCCACCCCCATGGCCATGCTTTTCTCCAGAGAGAAATAACCTATGTCTCCACTGACCTGTGTTCCCTCAGCAAAGGCCTTGGGTGAGAAATAAACCCCTTTGATGAGGTGGAAAATTTGTCCAGAGAGCGAGAAGAGTCAACTTTTCCTGTTGTCTGGGTCCATCAAAGTACTTTGGAGTCCCAAGTCCCATGTGCAGGCTTGCTTTCTTCAGCCACCCTCAGGGGGATTGTCCAGTTTGTGCCCAGAGAAGAGCCAGCATATAAAGCTCCCCTGATGTGCTGTGTAGGTCCCTTATTTGTGGCTTTGCTTGCTGTCCTCTGTGTCCTGCCCTCCTGTCCCACATCCCAGCTCTTCTCATTGCAAAGAACAAGCACCAGGTCAAGTCAGTGAAGGCTACAGGAGACTCCACCATCTCTTGAACAGAGAGGTTAGGAGAGAAAAGTTCCTGACCTTTCCAAGCTGAGGAGAGCCCATAACACCTGCCACAGTGTCCAAGAAATGCTGTCCCAAGCATGAGGACATCCTGAGCCAGAGCAGATGCCGCTCAACAAAGTAGCAAGGGACAGGAGGTGTGACTACCCTGCACTGGGTACCAGCCTGCCAAACAGAAGCAAGAGCCACCAGTGAGCATGGGGAGAAGATGACCTTTAAGGAAGGCTAGCTCTCATCCCACAAGCAGTGGACACCTGGCCGGGTGGTTGTCTCTCAGGCACGCTGGCTGAGGGGTGACCACTCAGCATCATTCCAGCTTGGGAAAGGCCAAGTTTGTCCCTTCATAGTTGTTTTTAGGGTCTTTGTGCCCTGAGCATATGGCAGCATCATCTCACCTGTTTTGCTGTCCCATGTAACATCATTTGGGGGATTAGAACTCACAGGATCCTGCAGGATTGGGACTTTCTTAGGGAGCGTGAATTGTGTCTGCATGGGGAGGTGCCATCAGGGCAGAGGGAGGGAAGGTCCTTTCTGTATAAAGGCAAAAGAAGGAGACAGACATTGGAGGACCAGGGACAGGAACAGTCCTCACAGTCCAGCAGTCTCCTCCAAGCTTGCCAAATGCCCTTCACAGGAGAGCTCAGGACCCAGATGTGGGTTTGTGACAAGGTAGCTCCCGTGTCATTGTGGCTGCAAAGATGTTCTTGACCCCACAGTGCAGAAAGTACTTGCCCTCTGGGCCCATCCAGCTGGGTATCTGATTCCCTGCTGTGACCCTCCATGCCACCATGGGGAAAAACCACCATGTCTGCGCTCTGTACAGGGTGACAGTGACCATCTGAGTACAGCCGTGGCTGGATGAAGCTTGGCCTTGTAGATACCGTGTCTGTGGTCCCTCCCCTGTCCACAGACCATGGGAGCTGGGTTGCAAAAGTCCCTGAGTGTCTGATGGGAGGGCTGGGTGAGCCTTCTGCTGGAAGCTTGGTGCTTTTAGCAACTTACTTTTGCCTTTTGCCTACTAGTGACTTCTCTTGTGAAGGTTGCTCCAGGACCGAGGAGCTGAGGCTGTGGAGCATGTGGAGACCAGGAGCACTATCTTTGACACTGGGGTAGGACAGGGACTGGTTTTATCTACCTTGTGAAGTCAGCCGGGGGAGCTAGCTGTGACCTCACGCGATGTGGCCCCAGCCAGGCAGTATTTAAGCTTTCATCCATGGGGAAGAGGGGGAGCAGAGAGGTGGGACACTAGGAAGGTGAAGCATGAGGTGATCAGTGAGATCCAGGAGCTTTTGAGCAAGGTGGACTTAGGGGTCGACATGCAGAGGGCTGTGGACACACACTGTGTCTGTCTCACTGGGAAGGCCGCAGGACAGCGAGCGCTGCACGGCCCGGCAGCCCAGGGGCCCGTCCTCGGTGGTGATGGGGAGCTGAGGGCCCTGGGTGGTGCTGGATCTGCCATCAGAGCAGAGCAGGACGCTGGAGTCTGCCTCACACTTGGTGGTACGGCTGTAGTAGGGCTCCATCACATGCCGGAGCTCCAAGGGCATGGTGAGTGGCAGGACCTCGGCCTTGATTACGGCGCCCAGGTGAGCTTCAGATGAGGACGCCCGGAGGCTCTCGGAGCGGCTCATCTTGATCAGCAGGTCGATGGTTTTGTTCTCGGCCTCAAGGAGGCAGTTTGGCAGCCCCTCCCCATCTCCAGCCTCCCCGGTGGCTGTACTCTTGCTGAGGGGCCCTTCATCTTTGCCGTGGAGCTTCTCACTTCCCAGGCTAATGTTGCAGGGCTCCTTCTTGGCCTGCTGAACTTTCTCCAGACCTTCAGAGGATTTCTTCACTGAGAGGTCCAGAGGTCCTTCATGGGGTTTGGTGGCTTTCTCCAGTGCCTGGTGGATGTGGTAGAGCTCCCTTCGGATTTTGACCAGCTGGTCCCTCAGCTCTTTTTGCCCGGGGGTGTCCTCCTTTGCCAGATCAGACAGTTTCTTCTCCACCTCTTGGTACTCCTCTAAGGTTTTGGACAGGTCCCCGATGAGCACAGTTGTGGCCTCAGAGTCTGTCGTGGTGGCAGAAGTCTCTTGGGGTCTACTCTGCTTGCAGAGGCCATGTTCCAAGCCAGCACCCACAGAGGGAAAAGCTTCAGTGTCTTTGCTCCTCTCCGGTTCCTCAGGCTGACCTGTGAGGATCTCTGTGTGCCAGTGGTCCAGGGCTTTAGGGACGTGGCCAGGGTTGGCCCTTGAACCACTGTAGAGAAGAAGTGGGAACAATTAGTGGGGAAAGAGATCATAAAATCATTGGGAGCACGTCCAGGGCCAGCATTGCCAGATTCAGTCAGGGTTCTTGGCTGAGGAATGTGAGCCCCTTCCAGGCAGGGCTTTGATCCAAGCCTGCAGAGCCCTGGCTGGACCTGCTTCTGGCATCGTTATCCCAGGAGGTGCACGGGCTATTTCATGACACCCACCAACAAGAGGGAGAGGCCGGCCTGGGGAGATGGGGTGATCCCCCATCAGCTAGCCAAACCTGGATTACTCTTCTTCTTGGAGCAGTGGAGAACATTGATGTAAACGACTATCCCATAGTCCTGAAAGCCCATTTGGAGAGGATCTCTCCAACCAGCCTGAGGGCGGGGAAGAGGCAGGTGGAGATGGAAAACCATGGGGACATTCTCCAGACAAAGCTCCTCCAGGTGCCAAAAGCAGTCAGTGACATTTTTCTTGGAGCCACAGCTGGACTTGCACAACCAGGGGAGGAACTGCAAGTTTTTAAAAGGAGCTGTGCACTTTTCTAGCCCCAGGTAAAAGGAAACTTTGGAAATGTGACCCTCCCTCTGGGCTTTGAAACCAGAAGGCAAATCAAAGGAATGCAAATGTGTGTGTTTAAAAATAGGCAACGATTGTTCCAGCAACCCTGGGATATCTGGGGACCCAAGAGGAGATTTGCTGGTGCCTGGGTAGTACAGGTCCACACAGCACAGACACCGCGTCCCTTCTGGCTCTGTATACAAGAGGGGAGAGTGAGGGACAGCGAGTGGTGACAGAGCACAGGTGCTTGGACACACCTGAGGGCTGTTCAGGTCCTTTGTTTACTGGAGGGCAGAAAAGCCCTGAGTGGGCACTGGCATGGACCACCATCCTGGAGTGTGCTCAGCCCTTGGAGACTCAGCTTAGAGCCAAGTGGGGGAATCTAACACAGTGGGCTCTGAAGATGATGTTTAGGGACAACCAGATGTGAGGAAGAGGCAGAGATATCACTGTCACCTTACCTGCTCTGGTAGCTGAGTTTTCCAGGCATCAGCTTTTCTGGTCCTATCAAATCCAGCCCATTGGCAGGGAACTTCCTCTTCAGGGGGTTGCCTGGAGGGCTGCTGGTCTCCAGACAGGTCACCACCGGTAATTCTGTCTTCTGGACGCTGCTGGGTACAAAAGCACTGTCCTTCACCCCCACCATGCTCTGGTAGATGTCAGTGGCTGTTTTTTTGCGTAGATTGTTGAGACCCAAAGCTGGGTTGCTCTCCTTGTCTTGGGACAGCCATTTCTCCTCTTCTTCCTGCCCCACCATGGCAGGGTGGCCAAGCTCAGAAGCTGGCTCCTCTCTGACACCTTTGGACCAAGGAAAACCTGTCTTCAGAACTGGTACCTTCAGCAGCCCTGGTTTGGTTGGCTCACTGGGAGGCTTGGCTTGGGGTGGCGTGGGCATGACAGAGCCCACCAGTTGTTGGGGTTCTGGCTTGCTGGAGGACATCTTGCTCTCAGTGGAGCCGAAGGTGTGCTCGAAGAGCAAGGGGTAGTAGAAGCGGGGAAGGAAGGCTGAGCGCTCGGGGCTCTGCAGAGGCTGGAAGTGGGAGGCATGTGGATGCATCAGCTGGGCTGTGGAGGCCAGGAAGGGCAGCTGGGCCAAGTGTGGGTGTGTTGTAGCACTGTTGGTCATGGTGGGGCTCAGGTAGGAGAAGAGACTGGGGTTTAATGGGTAGTTAATACCCAGCAGTGAGAGGTTGAGGCCCTGAGGTTCATGGTAGTCACTGTAGGCTGGAGGGGGGTAGCATGGGATGATGTTGCTGTCGGTACAAGGTGGGGAGACCTCAGGCGTGTTCCTTCTTTGCCCGTTTGCCACCAGCTTCCACTGTTCCATCAGGATCCCGCTGCTTGCCAGGCATTTCTTTGGCACTTTGCAATGCTTTGGCTTAGCATCTAGGTCTGGGGAGGCCATTTCCCTGCTTTTCATGACGTGGTTCTTGAGGGAGAAGACATCTGTGATGATGAAATCAGGCTCCACCTCCTTGCAGGGCTTGTCCCTCTTATTCTTGAAACCAAAGACCAAAGTGTTCACTTCTGGTTCAGCTGGGTCACCCTGGCCACCTGCCTCTTCATTTTTCTCTTTCTTCTCCCCCGCATCCATCTCCCTCAACAGGCCAGCAACATCTTCCTCTTCCTCTTGGAACAAGCCACCTTCTTCACCAGCTCCTTCAGCAGGCAGGATCTCTACCCCTGACACCATCTTGTCCTCATGGCTGTCCCTGCTGGGAGCCTGCTTGGTCCTAACCAACCCTCCCGACGTGGCCGAGGAGTCACAGGTCTCCTGCTCATCCCGCCGCCCACGCAGACGGGAGGTCTCCGTTGCATGCAGGAGCCGCAGCTCCGGGTGGAGCAGATTGCCCTTCTTGTAGGGCCAGTCAGACTCGATGAGGAGGGAGAGGGAGTTCTTACACAGGCTGTACTTCATGTGGTTGTAGAGGTGGGACTTCTCCATGCAGGTGAAGGGGCACTGGAAACATTTGTAGTTGTACGGCTTCCCCCATGGCCTCGGGATGTAGTGTGGCTTTTTTGGCTTCCTCTCCTTGTGCTTGTAGACCGAGGTCAGCTTGCAGCTCCCATCATCCTTGGACATGGTGGTGGGTGCCTGGAGATGGCTTCCTGTGGGAATGGAGGGGCACGGTGTGTGAATCTTCCCACCCCTCTCTGGGAACCGCTGTGTGCCCTGGAAGAAGGATGGGATGGAGTTGGTGAGCTGTGCCTGCAGTTCCCTGGGGAGATGGCTCTGCTCCATGGGCACCTCCTGGACCCAGAGAGCAGAGCTGCTGGGACTGGTCCCTCTGCATGGAGCTCCATCTGTCTGGAGCTCCCATGTTTGGGATTTAAACCCAGGCCAGTGGTGGGATTTTTACCAAACCCTGTTGGTGTGCCCAGCTCTGTTATCAACCCTCTTCTGTCAAAGCACCCCAGAGGAGAAGGAAAACCAACACCATCAAAGGCATTGAAGCCAAACCACCCCAAGCTGATGCTGAAGCTCCCCAGTGAGCTGCCCGCTCAGCTGGCAGCCCCAGCCCAGGGACAATTCCTTTACTGAGGGCAGGAGGTGGAAGGGAATCCTGCCCCAGCCCTGATCTCCGTGCTGGGCACAGACCTGTGCAGCGCTGCCGTGTCCGGCGCTGCCGGAGCCGACTGAGATTTCCCCAGGCTCATGTGCCAAGGCTGTTGCAGAGCTGGGCTAAAAGCAGATACCTGCAGCCCTGCACATGAACGTGCAGTTGTGGTGAGAAGAGGATGTTTGGGTGGACAGTCCTGTCCCCCTGGTTTCGTGGGGCAGAGCCTGTTCTGTGGACACATCCTGTGCCAGGACAGGACTAATCCAGCCTGAAATCCAGCTGGGCTACAACACACATCCCCATTTCCAAGCGTCTTCGCTCAGATCGAAATGTCTGGGAACCCCCAACCCCTGCAGCCCACCCTGGTGCAGGGCTGGCCCTTGTGTGTGTCCCACCACAGCATCCCTGGGGATGGCAAGGTTGTGCCCAACCCACAGCCTGTCCCCCTGACTACCCCAGGAGCAGGCAGAGGAGCTCAGCACCCCATCTTGTCACCTTCCAGAGGAGATGGAGCTGTGGGGGCTCCACACTGTGCTCCTCCACAGATGGGCAGGCTGCACCCAACACTGGTGCAGGCACCTGCCTCACCCTGCAGATGCTGCTTTGCCCTGGAAGGACTTGTGAACTTCTTCCCTGCTAGAACCAAGCCATCCATTTCTCCAGGGGAGGGCAGGGAATCTGAGGGCTCTTTCTGTGTGGGTGGAGTTCATTTCTCAAGGGCCAAATCCTTCCCTCACGTGGCAGGTCTTGGAGCAGAGCTCTGTGCCAGGAACTGGGCTGGTGTGGAGATGCAGAGCTGGGGAAGGAGAAGGGGGAGCAGCGTCTCCAGATTGACATCGATGTGGCGGTTGGAGCCATTCAGGGAAACAACCTGCTCTCTGGCTCTTGGGAGAAGGAGACAAGTTCTGCAGAAAGGGCAGGGAAAAAACACATCTCTGCACACTGGGACTCACAGTGGCTTCGGGCAGTCAGGACCAGGAGCTGCCCAGGAGTGTGCTCAGCTGAGTTGTACCTCACACAATGGGGACTTCCCAGTGGGGCTGTGGGGGCCAATGCAGCTACCAAGGGGGACACACATCAAGGATGAAGAGCTGGGATCAGAGTGGGGTGGGGAGGGAGGCAGGTTGCAGCGTGACCCCACGATGCTCTCCACCTTTCAGGTTGTGTTCCTGCCACAGGCAGGGACCCTTAGCCAGCCCATGTCTGTGGGGCTGACTGCTCACCCCACAGCCCAACAGCCAGCCCCATGCTTCCTGCCCTGAGCAGCCCTAGAGAGGGCTGTTCTGGCTGCAGCCTGGCATACTGGGTGCCCTGCAGGAGCGGTGGCCCTGGGGATAGTCCCACCAGGCTGCAACTGTGCTGGGCTGAAGTATGCTCGGTGCTCTGCTACCCACTCCGCACCGGTGGCACCAAGGGGCACCGTGGTCCAGTGGGAGAACGGTGAGAGCATTTGTGTGATGGGAGAGGGAGTTACCAGCATAGGACTCATTCCACTTTCTTCCTGAGTTTTGTCATTAAGCAGCAGAGAGTATCTCCTGCCTGCGATGGAGACAGGGAGCTAGCCATGCTGTGGCTTCCCCAGTGTGGCGCAGGAGCCTGCGGGGCAGGCTGAGCTGCAGGCAGGGTCTGGGGACAGCCCTCTGCAAGCCCACGTGTCAGTTGAGCTGGAAGCTGACCCGGCTGCTAAGATCTGGTCTTGCAGAAAAGAGGTGATAACGTCCCCTTGTAATGAACCGGTGTCCCCTGGGACTTCGAGGGGAGGTCCAGGGGTGCAGACCTGACCTGCAGCAGCCACAGCCGATTTCCCCCATCGCAACGGGATGCACAGGCAGAGCTCGGGGCCTCCTGCCTGCAGGTTCACCGCGGCGAGCGCCAGCCTGCCTGCCTGCCCGCAGGGACACGCTTGTCCTTGAGCCCTTAGACACTTGGTGTGTGCGTCACGCCGGTGAGCCGTGAGAGCTCTGCACACACGCCGCGATGCTCGGGGGAGCAGAAGGGATGCAGCAGCGGCAGCTGTGCAGGATGGGGTCCCTCTGAGCATCACTCCCTGGCTCCAGCCACCGAGCCTGGGCTGCCCCGAGCACCCTGGACGTGGCTGTGCCCTGGTCCCCTGCCTCATCTCCCCGTACATCCACCCTGCTAGAGGGCAAGAAACAAAGAGCGGCTGCCGAGCGGGGAGCTGGGCGCCTTGGCCCTGCTGCGATGCACGCCGCCTGTTTGCAGGTCAGTTGAACAAACATTTGCTGTTTATACGCCAGAGGCAGATTAAATCTTTGCTGGGAGACTGGAACTGGTTGTTCCATTCCAGCACACCTGATCCTCCTCCTCCAACGCTGCTGCAAAAGCCGCTTGTTCCCCTCCTGCGCCCGGTGATGTTGGGGATGGCGGGGGAGCCATCCCGTGAAGGGACAGGCAGCTCGGCTGCTTCCACCTCCCTAGAGCTGCAGAGGGGGAAAAGCAACGGAGGAGAAGAGGAAAGAGCCAAGAAAAAAGAAGGGCAGAAGGGTGAGGGAAGTGCTCCAGCAGAGCAGAGGCTCCGGCAGAGCAGAGGCACCCCCAGAGCAGGATCAGACCCTGCGGAGCCGGGAGACAGGCGTTGCGGCTCCTGGTTGCTGAGCACTTCCCGCACCAGCAGATCTTTGTGGTCTGCTGAGCCTCTCTCTGCCACAACACATTATTTCCAGTGGGCTGTCAGCTGCGGCGGTGGGGGCCGTGCCTGGGGGCAGCGCGCGGTGGGGACCACGCACCTGTGCCTGGGAATTGCGGCATCCCTGCTCTCCTCCCCAGGACTGCTGAGGAATAGGGGGGGCACTGTCAGATGGAGGGAGCGGAGTGGCGAGGGGAGAAGAAAGAGAGGGAGAGACAAAGGGAATGAAGAAGGGAGAGATGCCCAGGAAGGGGATCTGCAGTCCCCACGACTCGAGAAGTCCAAGCCCCAGCCCGAGCTGGGATGCAGGGGAGCGCGTGCGACCGTCGGGGCAGCTGAACTGCATCTCATCAGCCGTCCATCTCGCTCATGTCTCCAGTAAACAGTCCAAAGCAGCTTCCCAGGGTGTAGGACAAGTATCTATGGTACTGCTCCAACTGCCCTCACCCCTCAGCCATCGCAGCGCAGCCCTACAGCGGACCGAGTGCTGCTGCATGCAGCGTGGCAGCCGCCCTCCCCGCTGCGAACCTGCACAGGCTTCTCCTGGAGCTGTGGAGCCCCCCAAAGCATCTTGCAGCTGGGAGTTCCCAGCACTCTGTGCAGAGCTTCATCCTTCAGCTTCCCACCATTGTTGGTCCCCACGTCTCATTCCTCTTTGGCTGGAGGAAGCAACAGCCATGGTCCCTGTCCACCTTCCAGCTCCACGGTTCACCAGCACCTCTACTTCACTGTCTCCTTTCTATGCTGAAACAGGACAGTGGACCAAACTCTTCCAGACCTCTTCCCCTCCCCTGAGCCTTCCTCAGGTTCCTGAGGAACCTCAGTCAGCAGGTTTCCTGTACCAGTTCTAACCAGCTCTGCAGCTCTCCCCATACCCATGCTCACCGCTCAGGGAAGGGATAGACAAAAAGACAGGTCTTCTGCAGCATGTGTGGCCATCAGAGAAGCTCTGATGATGTGAACTTGTCCTGATCTGCTTTTGAAGACCCCCCAAGAGCCTTTCTGGCTGGAACAAAGACCCCATCTCTCAAAATTATGCTCTCCCTTCTTTGCTGCTGTCCTCTGAGTCCTCCAACACTGCGTGTAGGCTGCCAGGGAGCTGCAACGCTCCCATGGAAATTGGCTGCCCTCAGGTTTCCCCAGACGTCTATAGTACCTGGCATGCAGGAAGGGGCTCCAGAAAGGTGCTGAAGTTCTTCTCCATTCAGTGATGCTGGGATGAGCCTTCCTGCCTCTCACCTCATCCTGCTGCTGTGAGCTCCCATGGTGTCTCATGAACTGGTTCTACCCTGCACTGGTGGGGATTCATTTCCAGTCCACCCAGATGTTTCCTTCTGAGCTGTCCAGGTCCCTCATGCTCCCGGCACTCGGTGTCACCCCAGTCTGTGTGGTCTTGGCTATTTGCCAGCAGCAGTTACCATCCCAGGGATCTCACTGCCCTTATGCCCAATGACTGTGCTAGCCAGGATGATGCAGTGGGGAGCCAGGGGGGGCGGGTGTGGATCTCACCCTAACCATCCCTTTCCTGCCATTACCCAGCCTCTCCTGGTCTGGTGCTTCTCATGGGGTTTTTATCTCTTTGTTGCCAGTGCTGAAGCTGGAGCACCGGCCAGGCATCACCGGGAGGGGAGCGGGTGGCACTGGGGAGCCACCGATCAATGAAAACCACTTTCCCTGTGCTACATGCTATTGCCGCAGGGGCTGCTTGGCTATTAGTGGATATCGGGTCTGATTTTGTTTTCATAGCTTGGGGTTGTGTGATTTGAGCTTTTAAGCATTTATTGGAGCCTGGGACAAGGGCAATTGGCCATGGCAAAGCAGCAGGCACTTGGCAAGAGGAGGGAAGCCCAGTCTGGCTGGTGGAGCCTGGGAGCTCTGCATCTCCTGAGCCTCACTCTATATGGCAGCTGTTTGCTGACCCGCTCTTGCAAAGTGACTCTGTGAGACCATTCTGCTACCTCAGCCTGTGGGGGCTTGGAAGTTATTCCCACCTTGGAATGTGTCCCACCTCTGGCTGGATCTCAATTGTGGCACCAAAATCTCTTCTTTTCCCAAAGCTGCATAATGTCTTCAGAAGGGTTTCCCACCTGCTCCAAACTACCAGTCCTTCCATGTCTGCCCACCCATCATATCTTTGTGTGAGAGGTCCAAAGTCTGTGACCCATGTCCCAGAGCTCAGCATGGTGCTGCCACCAGGAAGAGTTCATCACTGGTTGCATGTCTCCATGCGTGGGGCCAAAAAACCTTGTGCTTCACATCCCAGGGGTGAGCCAAAGTCAGTCATAGTCTAAAGACCTGATAGCACTTGGATTCCCAACCTTTAGTTTTCCAGCCTTTGGAGGGATCTGGAATTCCTGGTTGGGAAAGCTCACGTTCCCTTCACAGGCAGCTTTTGGTGAGGGCCACCTGCAGACCCACAGCCAGTCTATAGACCTCCTCAAACACTGTCCCAAACCAGAGCTAGCTCCATCTTGTGAGTGCTGCCACCTTCCCAAATGTGGGCTGTCTGGGATTGCCTACCCAGCCTTGGAGTGTCCTTCAGGCCAGATGGTGAATGTGCTCCCTGCTGTGTGCCAAAGCCACTGCACCTTCACACATACAAGTCTTCTGAAATTTTGGGTCAAACTCTCCCTTCTGTACACTTGTCCAAGAGGTGTTTCTATGTCTCTGACCTCTCCTGAGCTCCTCTGCTTCTAGCCTCCATCCCCAAAAAGCAGCTGTCTGTCCCTCCGTCTCAGTTAGCCTGAAGACTCCCCGGGGCAACCCCAGTTTCCTGTGAAAATCACACATGGTGGCAGGTGTTCAACCAGGTGACAGTGGGTTGGAGTCGTTGTCTTCTGCCCGTAACACACACAACACAACTCACAGGTTCCTTGAGAGATGAGATCAGGCCGTCACCGCCTCCAGGCTACTCTCCAGAGATGTGAGGGTCTTCCACCGCAAAAGGCTTTCCTACCACAGCCTTTCCTGCTGCAGGCCCTTCAGGGGAAGGGATGTACATCTCCTGGTGAGGAGATGTAAGTCTGTCTCTCCACATTATATCAACCACCCGCAAAAGCTTGAGCCTGGGCCCCACTACAAGAGTTTTCTACATCTTTCTCCACCTCCACTTCTGCCTGCTAATGGAGCCTCAGGAGACCCCAAGCTCCCAGCCATGGAGTCTGTGGCTCCATGGCAAACAGACCCCCAAATCTGTGAAGTTAACATCAGTTTCCTAATTAAAATGTTCGGCTGGGTAGAGGGGCAAGGGGCTGTGTGCCAGTCATGAGGGTCACAGAGTGGCTGATACCCAAAGGTACACGAAGAAGATGATGTCCAAGGCTACCATGGTGACAGAGGAAGAGGAGGGGTGTCTGGGGCGAAACAGGAGTGCTTGAGAAGTGCATGCAGCTGGGATAGGAGGGTACAGTCCAGCTCTCCTATGTGGTAAAGTCTGTGTCATGCCTGTGATGTTCAGGACTTTCGGAAGTCCAAATGGCACCAGTGTTACCTTCTCTGTTCCCAGGGTCTGGAAGGGTGCTTGATCCTTCATGCTGGACCTGATATACTGCATGTGAAGAATTTCTATGACTTCTTCCAGCTTCTATGACCCCTGAAGTGTCTTTCCCCACACAGAGGTTTCTCCTCTTGCTGGTCTGACAGCCCAGGGTGACATCCCACTGCCTGTGATCACTACCCTGGGAGATGCCCTCTCAGCCTCCCACTGTGCAGACCTTTGGGCATGGTGGTGTGTCTCCAGAAGCCCCCACCCAGGTTCACCCTGGGCTGTTTGCTCCCATGTCCTGCAGCACACAGACAGCTGTCCAAGCAGGGCAATGTGGGGCTCAGCTCTGATTCCAAAAATCCACCTCTTCCTCCCACCACCCACCGAGCCATGTGAGGGTCCTTAGTGTGGGCGCAGATGTTAGATCATCTCTTCTGCCCCACTGTGAGCTCAGGTCCCCAGGCTGGGTATGGACCCAGTGCACCCTGTCACCTCCCCTGCAGAGTAACAAGCTGTCACACAGTAAGTGCATTGTGTCACTCCCTGACCCTTCCAAAGGCTCCGTGACCTTGCCAAACCTCCACAGTCAGGTCACACGAACAACATCCTTCTTGACTGGTATATGCCAGGGCAATCCCCAAGAGATCCCCTCTCCCCTAAATTGGAGGACAGGTCTGTCTTTAGCCAAAACATGGCCAAGATGGGCCAGTGGTCCCAAACACCCCTAGAAAAGGAGTTTGTTGTAATGCTGCTCCCACCCCAGGAGGATCACAGAATTACAGAGTTGTAGGGATTGGAAGGGACCTCCAGAGACCTTCAAATCCAAGCCCCCTGCTGAAGCAGGTTCCCTAGAGCAGGTCACACAGGTTAGTGTACAGATGGGTCTGGAAAATCTCCAGAGAAGGAGACACCACAACCCCCCTGGGCAGCCTGTCCCAGTGATTCGTCACCCTCACCATGAAGAAGTTCTTTCTCACATCAGTGCAGAACCTCCTGTGGTCCAACTTGTGACCACTGTCCCTTGTCCTGTCCCCACAGGCCACTGAGAAGAGGTTGACCACTTCCCTTTGTCTGCCACACTTCAGATACTGATAAACATTGATGAGATCCCCTCTCAGGCTTCTCCAGGCTGAACAGCCCCAGCTCACTCAGCCTTTCCTCACAGGGAAGATGCTCCNCTTATCTGGTTCCTCACTGCCCAGCTCTACAGCCTGTCCAGGTCTCACCCAATGGCAGTGCAGCACTCCTGCATGTCCAGCACTCCTCCCAGCTTTGGACCATCGGGTACTTGCTGAGGGTGGACAATATTCCCTTACCAAGGCCCTTGATGAAGATGTTAAACAAGACCAGACCCAACACCGACCCCGGGGAACACCGCTAGTCACGGACGCAGACTCATCCCTCTCAGCCCCCGCTGCTCCTGCCTGCCAGCCTCTGCCCCTGGCAACTTCAACCATCAAGGGGCATGTTTAAACCCTGAGAAGGTCTAACCAGCCACCACGGGCCACCCCCTGCAGAGGACAGGGTATGTTTAAGGTAAAGGCTTGATAAATTAGAGATGTGGGGGAGGTGATGCGCCAAGCCTGCAGCCATGCGTGCAGCACGGACTGCGCACCGCTGCGCTTTGGAGACCTCATTGGAAAACCCATTTGAAAATGGTCCCAGTTGGGAGCCTCTCCTGCTTCTCCCTCCCCATCCTTAGGTGAGCAGAAGCAACTCCAGCTGGGAGATAAAAACTGAAAGGGGACACGGTTTGCTGCAGTGGCGCGGGGGGGCGGAGAGAGAGCTTGGGAACAGTGAGGGAATGAGCAGGAGGGATGGTTGGGGGTGCACCCCAGTGAAGGTGCGGGGGCTGAACTAGCCAGAAGACCTCTTGCAGGGATGGGATCGCCCTGACACCGGGCCAGCAGACAGGGAAACCCACAAATCTGCAGTGGAGAAGCTCTGGTTACTCCTGGGGGCTAACGTGCTCCCAGCAGAGAGGAGGGAAGCAGGAGAGCCACGGCCCTGGGAGGGAGCGCGCCAGGCACGCTCCTCTTCACAGACACTTTGCAGGCAGATTTCCCTGGCAGAAACACGTATCCAGGAAGATTTGGGGTGCTGAGGGCTCACCTGTGGGCAGCGGGCACTTCTCTGCCTCCTGCCTGTTTCTGGCAGGGTTGTTTGGGTTTTTTAATGCAGACCACGGTGGCTCCTGGGGGGTGCTGCCTGGTGGTCCTGCTCCCTGCATTCCCAGCACGGCAGCTCAGCCCTGCACCGTGGGCAGCATCTGGGCTGCAGCGTCGGGACCGGAGCTGAGGGACATCACTGAAGGCAGGGGCTGAGGTGCCGAGCGGGGAGGTAGCACTTGGCCATGAAATCACCCATCGAGGTCTGTACTGGCCAAGGGATGACCAGGAGGAGTAATAAGGGCCTGAGGCAAAGCCACCGGGACTTTACATGCTGGGATGTTATTAGCTGGTGCGTAAAGCGGGGAAGTCAGCTCATTAACCTGCGCTGTGCCGTGGGACCGCGCGACGTGGCTGTGCAGCCGCCCCTCTGCGAACCCCGGCACGGCGTGTCGGCAGCACCGAGGGCGCTGGGCCGGGGGTGGTGGAGGCAGCCTCTCTGATGGGCCCCAAGGTGTCTGCATAGGAAGGGGGGGGAGTTTTTGCCTCCCACCATTCAAACTCAGTTCCCCGCTAAACTGCCTCTAGGTCAGGGAGGGCTCTGAAATTCCTTCAGGGCTCCAAGAAAGGGTGAAAAGTCCCAAGGGGGTGGGAGGGGGTGAGACATCCACAATGTCCCATCCCGGATTTCGTAGAGGGAACTCAGATCCTCCCCGTGGAGGTGGGAAAGCAAGATGGGAAAGAGTGGGGTGACCCCAAGCAGCTGAACACAGACACCTCAAAATCTCTCCGCATCCCACTCCCAGCGTTTGTCACCTCCATGATACACATCTGGGACTTACTGCTCTGATTTCCTTACCCCCTTTGTTTTTTAAAGAAGGCTCTGACAGCAGTGAGCTGTTCCTCGTTACCTGATCTCTTGATTTAATTGCCAAAATTTCTGTAAACACGCATCCTCTGGTGTGACGAGGTATATTCCTGTCACCACCGCTAAGCATTTCAGTAACTAATCTCCAACAACTCAGTAGCTCAGGTGAGATTTTGCTTCCATTAAGAAGGATTAGGAGAAGAATAAATGACAGATAATGCAGATAACACTGTCCTACTGCTCAATTTCACTACTCCCTTCCATGTGTTTTTCTTTTTCCCAACCCCAAGTACTTCTCATGTCTCCAAGCCTGCAGAAAACCATTGCTCATCTTAATTACCATACAAACACAGAGAGGTACATAGAATTAATCCACGCTCTGTACCCACCCAGGCTGCTTCCCAACACATTCCTTCAATTTTCAGCCAGACAAAAAAAGTCAGACCTCTGCAACCCACCACACGGCTGTGGGGAAACCATCCAAAATCCACCTCAAACTTCCTATTGTCAGAGACTGGCGTGAGCGAATCCCCGGTGAAGGCGGTGGGACATGTCATTAGGAGAGCAACCCAAGCAGAAAGGCCCCATATGACCTCCCCGGTGTCGAGTGCCTTTAGTAAGAAGGAGGTGAAGGCTTGCAAAGAGACCTGTGAGGTGGATCAAAGAGCATCGCTTGGAAGCGATGGTTTCCCAGCAGATTTTCTCCCTCTGCCTGTTCCCGTAGTTTGCACATCCCCTGTCCAGGTCCCGGTTCTGGCTCCCCAAGGTCCCAGCTGTGGCACAGCACTAGGCTTTCCATGGGATGGCTGGGCTTTTTTGGGGGGGAGAGTGAAAAAAATGATGGGAGAAAGCAGCTTTTAATGGGGGGGGAATGGTTCCCTCCCCCCTCAGGTCCTAGCTAGGTTTTTGTTCCTGTGGTGAAACCTTCAGCTGCTCCTCCCCGCACCTTCCACCCCGTGCCCACCCCATCCAGCCCCAAAACAGATGGAAATGTCAAGACTTACAGCTTGGTCCCCTTTCCCGTCCCAGCTGGGTGCCTGCACGGGGTCGGGAGGCTGGGGAGGTGTGGGGGGAGGCTGGAGGTCTGTCCCTCCCGGCTGGGACCCCTCCGCGGTGGGGGGCAGGTGATTTCCGAAGCTGCTCCCGAGCATTTACAGGGTTGTTTGCAGGAAACATCAAACTCATGAACAGAAGCACCAACCCGGGAGTCATTCCCCCCTCCCTCACCCGTCCCTCCCCACCCTCTTGCTTGGTCTCATTTGTACCGATTTGCCCCGCAGGCTTCTCGCTGATTTGCCATGTCCCTGGCAGGGCTTCGACCGGGGAGGGGGAGCAGGAGCCAGACGGGGAGCGGATGGGGGGAGCCAGCCATGGGGAGGGTGGTGGGGAGAGGGATAGGCCAACAGGAGCTTGGCTTGCCAAAAGCAGTTCAGACCTAGAAAAAGCTTTAATGTGCACAGACGGAGCAGGCTGGGAGCAAAACCAGCTGGGCTGGAGGAGAACGTGCTCGCGAGAGGCTGGTTTGGGGCTGAGCGAGTGCCTGGCTCGCCGCTGGCTCCTCGCTCCAGCCCTGCGGCCCCGGGGGGAGGCAGAGGTGGGAGAGGAAGGGTGCACGTGAAAATTCCCCTCCCAATGTCAACTTTTGCCGTTGATGAGTGATGGGCGGGACGCCAGCCTGGTTTGGTCCCGCATTAATCATTTACCTGCTCCAGCCGACAACCCGCACCCTGACAGCTCCTGCTCCAGCACAAGATCCCCACAGCCCCCACCCCCCCCACCCATGAGGAGATGGGTTCCCTGCGGCTGGGACAGCCCTGCCATCAACCCCACGCTGTGCTCACCCTGGATCTCATGGCTGGGCTTCCTGGTGGGACTGAACATCATCACCCCCAGAGAGAGGCAGAACCCCCCGACACGGGTGGTGCAAACCTCGGGTTCCCCCCTCTCCCCTCACAGGTCCCTTTCTCCTACAGTCACGAGCCCCAGGCCACCCCATTTCCCTGCCTGGTACCCACTTATGCCTTGGCCCTGCCTGGAGGGACTGGGGGCAGCTGCAGCCGGAGACGCTCCTGGCAAGATGCTGGACCCGGTACAGACACCTGCATCAGTCTGGACCCTGAATTCCATCATTTAGAGCAATTCCTTAAAACCAGACCCTCCCAAAACTGCTGTGGTCGGCCTGACTTGGTGGGGGGCCCTGTGTCCCCCTTTGCTGCAGACCTGCCGCCTCCCTGTCGCCTGGGCAGATCCTCGGTTTGGTGTTTCACAGGGCTCTCATGCCAGTGTAGAAGGGCCACATCCAGCACCGGGCATGGCAGGGCAGGGACCTGCAGCTGTCTATGGTGCCCCCCTTGGCTCTGTGCCCCACGTGCCATTGGGGGGGCCCTGCTTTTGCTCTTGTCCCCGAGCGGTGTCAGGGACGCATCCCTTCCCTGGCGCTTTGCAGGCAGCCGTCCCCAATCTGCCGTGGCGCAGGGCCACCTGTGCTGGCTGCCCACGCCATCTGTGAGGGGGGGGTCAGGGGCAGTCGGCTGCCATCCCCCCACCCGGGTCAGTGAGCAGAGGGACAGCTGGGAAGAGGGGGGGTGGGCACGGCCGACTCACTCCATCCCAGGGTGCTGGCACTGCCACCCGCACCCGGCGGGAGGAAGAAGAGGAGATGGGGGCAGCCCCCATGTGGGTTTCTCCCAGGGTCTGCAGTCGTGGGGCAGGGGGGTGGTTCTGAGCCCTTCTGGGGTGCCTGGGGAGGGGGACAGGCTGCACCCTGGTACCCCACATGGCTGAGACACCACACTCCCTGCTGCCCCTGGATCTCTCCCGGTGGGCAGGAGCAGAGGTGGACCCCAGCCAAGGTGTGTTGGGGGTGATCTCTGCTTGCCACTGCACTGTGCTCACAGCTCAGCACGGGGATCCTGGTCCCTTCTGCCCAGGACCACCTTGATGCTGGCACAGGGGTGTCCCAGGAGAACACGCAGGGGAGCTGGAGGTGGCCCTGACCTGCCCTCCCGCGCATGGTGGTGGCAGCCACCATCATCCTCCTCGCTCCCTGCTCAGCTCCAGGATCATCCTGACAGCTCTGGGCTGCAGCCAGACCCACGGTGTGTCCAGAGCTCTACAGCCACCAGAGCCAGGCACTGGCAGGTTCAATCCAGGAGTCCCCAGGGGCACGGCAGCGGTCGCTGTCCTGCTCACAGGGGATGTCACCCGGTAACGAAGCCTGCCCTGCGCCTTCCTACAGGTAGCCACAAAGTTTTATTCGTCACCGGCTGCCGGAAAGGTCACGGTGTCCTCCTCCCCCCTTCTATTTCTGGCCCGTGCCCTTTCGCCGTCGGAGCGGGGAAGCGCTCCCATGCCCCGGACCCCGGATATGCCATCTCGGTGCGGCCGCATCCCTGACGCCTCGGCCCCGGAGGTGTGTGGGAGGGCTGCGGGCAGGATGTTTTCCAGCTGCCCTCATGCTGCCCACGCCGCCTGGGCTCTGTACGGACCAGAAAAGCTGCTGCAGGGTGAGGAGATCTGTGTGTGGAGCGGGCTCGGCATGAGCAGCTTCAGCCCCAGCGCGGGGAAATAATGGGAATTTTGGGATGTGGGTAGTGATGCTGCTGGAGGCTCCTTGCTGCAAAACCTGTGGGAGAGGGGACGGGTCCTGGGTGTCATGGGCACAGGTGTGGTCCCAGGGTGGTGGGGGTGAAGCAGCCCACACTGTGCCCTGCATGGGGCAATAGGGGTGAAGCAGGGAGGTACCCTGGGAAGCACTGAGCCCTTGTGCAGGGACTGGGTGTTTCAGCACATGCAGGCAGGCAGCTGCCAGGGGCTCTCAGCATCCCTGCACAGCCAGGCTGGTCCCAGTGATGGGACAGAGTCACGGGAGCACTGGAACAGCACGGGCTGTGGCATGCTCCCAGGTCTTACTTGTGACTCCCAAAACTGTGGAGCAAAACAGGAACCCCCCTCCCCCACAGACTAAGGAGCAGGAAAAGAGGATTCACCTTAACAATTTCCCTTTGCCCAATCCTGCAGGTTTTTCCTTAATTCTGGGAAACACCCAAACCTTCATCTGAGCTCTTTTCCTGGGGGACCAGGCAGGACCGGCGCAGGGACCAACTGCACTTCCCAGCCACGGTGGCTCTGCACCCATAGGTCACCTTACAAAGAGCCCTAAAGACCATTTGCACCCCAAGGAGAGATTCTGTGGAGCCCCGTTGCCACCTGCTTCATCCTGGCACATCTTGAGAGGGTTGTGAACCCGAGAAGAGCCACAGAAGAGCCCAGCTCCTGTTTCCAGCCTCCCCAGCTTGCCCAGGCAGTACCATTAGACCTGGCCTCGCCGTACAGAGCCCAGCCTTTTCCAGCTCTGGGCCAACTTGAAGAGGTTTAAGAAAAGCTCTGGGGAGCTTTTTCATGCCTCTTTGTTCATGGAGCAAAGATATTCCCAGCCCTGAATCTATAGATTGGCCCTTAAACTAAAACAACCTCTGGGGACCAGAGAAACAAAAGTAGATTTTGGTTGTGGTTTGTTGTGTTTTGTATTTTTTTCTTTTTCTTTTCCTGCGTAGACAGCCTTTGCCCAGGAGGGGTAAGCATGAAAAATGCATGTGGGGATTGGGGGAATGGGGGAGTGTTAGGAAGAAGCTATCGATCAAGTATCTCTGAAAGCCACACAGCTGTGCCAGCCCCGCTGCCTCTGCCAGCCCTTCCCAGCGCTCCCGGTGCCAGGCTGGGTGCTGCCCTGGGTTTGGGCTGGGGTGGCTGATGTTGTGCCCAGGAAACCTCCCCTCATCCATTCATCTCCGTGCTGGAGAGCGATCGGATGCCTCTGCTATCCCGGCCCTGGCTGCGGCACTGTCCAGCTGGGCTTGCGATAGAGCACGGCAGAACGGGAGCTGGTCCCTTTTCCGTCCCCATCTGAAGGATGCTTCTCCCAAGCTCTGCGGTACCACGATGAGGAACTCTGGAGCAGCAACGGCTCTGCCCTCTGTCCATCAGCCCACCCCACACTTCTGCCTCGCTCTGCTCCGGCAGATCGGAAATAATAATAATTGCAAGTAATAACGAGCCCAAGCGTGAAGCAAACACAGACGGCAGCCCAAGCACCGCGGTGGGTGACCAAACCCACCTCCCGGCATGAGGGGAGCAAGCTGAGGGCATCTCTGGGTCCAGCAAGCTCCAGGTGCTGGCAGGTGACGAGGGACACGGGTCCTGCTGTCAGCTCTGGAGCTCACTCTGTCCCTGCCCGGTCGGGTTTCCCTTACAGGTGACACCCTGGCAGCTGCATTGGGACTATGGGTGCACTGAGAGACCCAGGGTGTGATCCCAAGAGCACAGCAAAGCATGGCAGGGGTGCAGCCTTCTCCAGATGGTGGTCTTTAAAGCATCGAGAGTGGGAACATCATGGGATGGCGCTGGAACGGGCGCTGTTTGCTACTGAGGTTTCCCCCTGCCAAAACCACCACTGCAGCTGACACCAGTCTGGGTCTGGGAGAAGGGGCAGGGCTGACACCGGGCTTGGACCCGGCCAGAGGTGCCCTGACATTTGTCCCAAACATGAAATTTGGGAAGGGTGGAGAGGAGAAAAGCGGAGAGGAGAAAAACAGCGGGAAAGGTCTGGTCTCAATAGAATAAAACCCCAAACCCCAGGCATCACGGCTTCTCCCTCTGGCTGGGCACCAGCGTATGGCACCGGGCTCATCCGTCCTTGCCAGCGGGCGCTGGGATGGGGGCACACCGGTGGTACCTGCCTTGGCACCCCTCACCTGATCTTGCTCCACTGGGGCGAGGAGACATGCAGCTCCCAGCCGGGGCACAGCTCGGTGTCCTGCTCCTGACTGGGGCTTTGCAGTGGGGAAGCTGAGCACAGACAGCTTGGCAGGGGAGAGGAGGGGGCTTGCAAAGCTTGTGGGGTGCAGGGGAGAGGGGGAGTTTGCACTGCCCTCATTTCAGAGGAGCAAATGTGAGTGCCTTTGCTACCAGGAAGGGTTTTGAGAAGGAAAGCCACCAGCACTCCATCAGCTGTTCCCGGAGCCGAGGGGACGCAGCTGCCAGCAGCCCCCGGCCGGTGTCCTCTTCTCTTCCAGGACATGGTCCAAGCCATGGGCAGGGAACTCCCCGAGCCCCTGCCAGCTCCTCCTGCACTGCCTGACCCTGGTGATGCTGAGCTATGAGAGGAATCACATTGCCCCCTGCCCCGAACAGACTGACAGCAGCAAAGAGAGAGTTTGGCTGAAATCATTGACTGCATGGCAGGATGCCCAGCACAGACCCCCAGACCCCTGCCCATCGCTGGCAAACACCCCCCACACACACACACCCTGCCACGGGCACGTCTGGCACCGTGTGTCGTGGGAGCACCAGACCTTGGGTCTGTACCCCAACTTGGTCACATGCAGTTCCTTCAGGATTGGTATCTCCAGCCATGCCCATGGGTGCCCACGGGCAGGGAGCAGGAAGCTCCTTAGGTGCCCCCCCTCCATCCCAGTCCCATGTGGTGGGGACACAGCCATCCATCCCCCAGCCACGCCACCCTGTAGAGCTGGCTCTGCTCACAGAGGTGCCTCTGACTTTGTATTGCAGATCCTCCAAGTTCCCCTATTTAATTCTGATCTGTTGTTGGATTTTGATGCCCCGATGAAGAGCTGCTCCCCTGGGCAGACCCCTTTGTACAGGGGACCGCAGCGATCGTTGCCGTTGCACAGGGCTGTTGGGCAGGACTGTGGGAGGGCGACATGTGCAGATGGGGAAACTGAGGCACAGAACAAGGCAGCGTCCTCAGCCTGGCCTCCCCCTTGCACAGGCAGAGCAGTTTTATCCTCTGTAAGGGTGTGTAAGCAGAGGGGCCCCAAACTATTCCTTTTAATCTTCTTGTCACTCCTTAACCCATGTAAAATCACAACCATCCGGTTTCCCTGGAACCGTGGGGGCTTGCTCAAACCCAGGAGTTCACAGAGGTTCCCAGCCCCACACACAGCTGGGACTGCTCAGTCCCCACATCACTGTCAGACAAGTTGATACCCCAAAGACAAGCAGAACCTCCCCCCGCACGGCCGCGGAGAGCTCCGAGCTGTTGCTAGGATTATTTCCCATTCAGCAGGACACGAACTATCTCAGGCATGAAGTCCGGTCCCCCCTCCGTGGGGACGGCTTTGCGGTACGGGGAAGCCACAGCAGGTGGGCTGAATAGACCCCCCATCCATCCATCCATCCATCCATCCATCCATCCATCCATCCATCCATCCATCCACACGCACAGACACTTGCCCCCCACGCTTTGTTTTACATTTTGTCACCGCGCTGCCCCCAGACCACGTCCCCCAGTTCAGCACCTGGCCGGGAACAGTGTCCTTTGCAAGGGGGATTCCAGCAAAGGAAGGTGACAGCAGCCAGGCAGGGGCTGGAGCCGACGGGCTGAGCAAAAGTGCTTGTTAAAGTTGTTCGGTAAATTCTTTTCTGCTCCTTCCTAACAGGCAAAGGGACCCCCGCGATGGCGGGGTGGGACGGGACGGTGCCCGGGTGGGAGATGTCTCAGAGCAGCCAGGCAGGAGCCGAGCGCTGCCCGCAGCCCAGCCAGACTTCGACAGCGAGAACTCGGAGCTGACGAACCCGCGGCTGGTTCGGGACGTTCTCCAGCTCACAGCGCTCCCGGGGACAGAGGCTGAGGCTGGGCTCAGCCGGACCCCATCTCCCAACCTCCCACGCACCCAGTTCCACCCTGAACTCCGACACACACAGGCACCGGGAAGGGTTAAACCCCCCCACACCCACTAATAACTGCCCTGTCCCACCCACCCACACAACAACCGGGCGCTGCCGCTCCCGGGTCCCTCGCACCTTCCCCCTCCCCCGGGGCAGCCTCCTGGGGCAGGGGACAGACAGGACTCACCTGCACGCAGGACTCCTCTGCCCTCGCCGCGGCTCTGCTCTGCCTGATGTTCACTCTGTGAAAGTGGGAAGCGTTTTAGATCATGCAGTAGGTTATATATTGTCTGCAAGTCTGGCCCTAGGGCGTCCATCAGTTGGTCTTGCTTTGCTCCTGCCCCTATATGGAAGATGCATCACATGCTCCGCGGCTCCCAGCTATCAGCCTGGCAAAGGGGGAAAAGAAGAAGGAGAGGAGAAAGGGGGGGGAGGAAAAAAAGAAAAACAACAGAAAAATTAAAAGGATCTTCACCATCATGAAAGAGGCAGAGAGAATTTCTCAGTGGAAAACCCACCAGCCAGAAATCCCTGCCTGACCCGAACTTTCCCCGCTCTCCTTTTGTTATCCCTGGCTCCCAGCGGCCCCTTTCATCTGCTGTTCAAGGCCAGCGAGATGTGAAGGCGCCTTCGCCTTGATCCCGCTCCTGCCTCGCCGCCGCGCAGGTGAGGGGCTGCGGCTCCGCTTCCACACGCCGCCGTCCGTCTGCGGCTCCCTGAGTGCAAAATGTTTATCCCTCCCTGGTAGTGCCCCCGGTGCTGTCAGGCTGGGCAGGGATGGAGTGATCCCGGGGCTTCCCAACCATCCTTCCCCAAGCGCAACCGGACACCCGGCACTGGGGCATCGGAGCCACCATGCTGGTGCAGGGCTGCTGAGATGCCATCTCTGGAGCAGGGTGCTGGCTGGTGTAGTGCTTGGGACTGGGGCAGCCCCTGTCCCTGTCCGAGGTGAAGGGCACTGCTGGCACTCGGTGAGGCGTGTGTGGGTGTCCCAGCCACCACCACGACGGGGATGGTAAGGACAGGCAGGAGCCTGCTGCTTCTGCAAGGTGTCCCTGATGTTTGAGGACACTTCTCCAACAGTCACAGAGAAGTTTCCCAGCTTTCCTTCTGATAGGGCAGAGCAGGACCTGCAGCCTGTGGACATAAATCCCTGTCTCACCACCTTCTCCAACAAATTTGGCGCCACCGCCACTGTCCCTCCAGCTCCCCACCACAAAGCGCCCGTCCTTCTCTGCTCACCTTCTGTGCCTCTCAGCTGTGAGCCAAGTGTGGTGCTTCTGTATCCCACTTTAGGAGCTGGAGCTCTCCTGGGAAAGCTTGCCCCGAGCCATGTCTCTGGTTCAGCCTAGGAGCTGCCACCCCAGTGCCGTGGTGTGGTGCTCCCAGAAGCCAGGTGGGTGACTTGGCCACTCCACTGAGTGAGCCTGTCCCCAGAAAGGGGTCACCAGAGTAATGAGATCCCTCCCAAACCCGGAGTCATCCTTGGAGAATGCCGTCTGCTGGTGCACTTGGTCATGTAGAGCACAGATGAATCATTTATCTGTCCATAATGGTGGGTTCATGTTTTTCTTATGGATGTTTTTCTTTCTACTTGTGTTTTGTTAAGGTTCAACTCTAACATTTTTTGCAGTATAAACTCAGTTTCTTCCTTCCCAGCACAGCCTGTCCTGGATTGGCTGGTCTGCCAATGTGCTCACTAGGTCCCAGGGCCTGCCCACAAACTGGTACCTTTTTCTGACCTGCAAAGTTCCACCTTCAAAAATAGTTGGGAAAAAAACCCAAAACATGTCACTGTGCTACACTACTTAACTGAGACAACTCTGGAACCTTGGGTACTCTCAGAGCTGAGCATGAGGAGGGACCCTCCATCTTCAGCTGACACAAACTGGGAGAATTTGGCTGTGAGGTGGCATCTACTAAGACCATCCAGTTAGTTTATCTGGGACTGAGCCCCATGAGGCCATGAGCAAAAATTTCCTGATAACGATCTTACAAGCTGAGGGGCCAAGGGTCAGGTTGGTGGTTTGCCTGCACAGAAGGGTCTGCCTGGGCAGATGGCTCTAACATGGCTTGTTTCTGCTGCCTTTGCTTCATCAGAGATGGCCAGGGTTGAGGTCTCCTACCTTGGAGCTCGTGCATCCATCCTGCTAAAGCTCAGAGAGCTCTTCCTTCAGCAGCCCAGCCTCACTGGCTCTCGTCTTTCTGAGCATCTTGGAGGGAAAGTCCTGGAGAGGCCAGTGCCTGGTGTGACCATGCTTTGTCCACACAGACCATGGTTTCTCCAGAGACATGTTTTCTCACAACATAATGGCTTCTCATGCCCCTGCATGTTCTGAAGGCTTGAAACACCTCTCTAGAGGGACCCATGGCAATACCAAAATATCTGGTCTTCCCAACACTATTTAAGGTTGTTGTGTCAGAGTGAAGGATGTGACCGTGGACCACCCTCCAGTCTCCAGGGTCTTGCTGCCATGTGGCAGACCAGGCTGAGGGTACCAGCTGAGACCAGAACCTCCTGAGGTTTCATAAGGGTCCATAGTTCCTTGTCTCTAGCAGAGGAACAACGTTCCCTCTCAGAACCCTTTCTCATGGCCACTGCTGCTAGCTTATGGCCTAGGAGGTCCAGTCTTAGAGATGGCCTGTTAGAAAACACAGGTTGGCTACTCCAGAGGCAGAGTAGGTCCTTGGCTTTCTGGGGAGCTCTCATCAAGAGGGAAAGGGCACTGCTCTTTTCTCCTTAGTTTCAACAACCCTTTGGCCCGTTTCAGCCTCTTGTTAAAGTTTTCAATGACTTCCATCAATCTTGAACGTGCAGTTCTGATGCTGGAGTTTCTTGCTGGGTCCCTAATTCTCCTAACATTTTGCCACAAATGGAGGTGCTCTGCCAGCTTTCACACTGGGTGCCTGGCCCCCACGCCCCACCCCTCTTCCCACGGGTCACCACCCTATCTGAATAGAAACCTTCATCCCATGCTGATGCCATCTTGGTGAGACCTCCCACTAAGCTGGCAGTGTCCTTGCCCAGGTAAGAGAGCAGCATTCAGCCTTAAAGCTCAAAGGCAACACACTTGCAGTGCAAACCCTCTGTGCCTGTACCCTGCTGCTGCAGGGACCAGCCTTCATGACTAGCTTGATGGGACACACCGTTCTTGATTCTGATGGAGCCAGCAAAGCTGAGTCCTGGTGCAGACTCACGTTTGCTGTGTGTCTTTCTCAGCCAGCTCCTACCCAGAAGTCCTAATCTGCTCCAAAAGATTGGGAACAGGAGTCAAGGGATCAAAGTAACCAGGATAACCAATGTCCCTGCAGCTTCCTAAATCTTCCTATAGCTACAGATGGCTCATAATGTCAGGGATGGGTGAGCAGACCCAGCCAGGCACTGCTAGGGTAGGAACTCCACCAGAAGCTATTAAATACAGAGTAATCATGCCTGGTTCAGAAGGTCCCTCAGCTATGTCTGGTTGAAGTCAACCCACTGGGGTTTCTACTGTTGAGCACCACCCAGGATTTCACAGATTTCACAGAACTGTAGGGGTTAGAAGGGACCTCCAGAGATCATCAAGTCCAAGCCCTCTGCCAAAGGTTCTAGTAGGGCCTTTGGCATGATCTTGTGCAGCCACTGCATTCCAGTGTGGGATGTGGGATAGGACACAGACACTGGGAAGCCTCAGGTCGGTTCTGGAAGGGCCCAGATGATATTCTCTAGATCTAGTTCAAACTGTTTTCCTTTCA
>VXBZ01010010.1:48611-59259 GCA_013399135.1 Heliornis fulica | reverse complement strand
AACAACCCCAGGGCCTTCAGCCTCTCCTCATAAGACTTCCCCTCCAGAGCCTTCCCCAATCTAGCTGCCCTTCTTTGGACAGATGCCAGACTGAGGACACAGCAGAGCCAGAATCCGGGCAGCATCAAACCCCTCTTGTCACGACCCCTGCCCCGTGCCACTCCCCGTGCTCACCTCATGGCGCTCGCCCTTGTTCTCTGTCAGCAGGATGATGGCATCAGCCAGTGTGGTGGGCTGTGCCTCCACCTGCTCCACCATCACCAGACGGGAGCTGTAGATGGCCAGGATATAGCTGGAATAATCGGCTGCCGGTCGGCTGCTGGTGGGACTGGATGCTGTGGAGACAGGCAGAGCAAGGGGGGCTCAGCGAGTCACCAGGCCCACAGCCCCTGGGACCAGAGTGCTGCTGGGCTGCTGCACATGCCGGCAACCTCCACCCCAAGGCAGGTCTCCCTGGGGAAGACCAAGGGCTCTGTCACCTCCTCCATGGGGAGGGCAGCCCAGCCCCTTACCCTGGGTCGCGGTGGGGCCTGCCAGGGCGGCGCTCCAGTGGTTGAAGGCACAGCACACGACAGCGTACTCGCCCGGCTCCAGCATGACGTCGCAGTTGACGAACTTTTTAACGGCTCGTTTGCTGTGAGCCATCAGCCGGCCCAGGCTCAGCTTGTTTCCGCTGGTGAAGGTGGCCCGAAAAACCATGATGCACAAATCCAGCAAGTGGCTGTCCACCGTGTCCGACCGCCTGTGGGGACGGGGAGAAGGGTCACACGTCACCCCGAGAGCCGTCCCGCAGAGCACGTGGAGACCACGGGCAGGATGGTGGACCCAGGGGAATCCTCCCCCTGCCCCAGGAACCAGCAGGCGCTCACAGGGCTGTGGCTAGAACACGAGCAGGCCCCAAGATCCGGAGAAATGCCGCATGTGGAGCCGATGCCAGAGCTCTGCCCCCCTGTACGATGCAATGGGGCGAGAGGACGATGCTCCTGGGATTTCTCCCGGAGCCAGGTCACTGCCCACGTGCTGCCCACCTTACCTGCTGCCCTCCTGGAAGAGAGCAAACTCCAGAGCAGCACGCTCCAGCACCGTCAGCGACGTCACCGTCAGCGGCCCGTTGGCCTTGTTGGGGAACATGCCCTGCACACGCACCTCGTGCCAGTCTGAATGGAGCTTGCAGATATCCACGGAGTCAAAATACCTGTGGGGAAGCTGGGATTAGCTCTGGTGGGGTCCTCTGTGGACAAACAGCTCTGCCTCCACGCTCCAGCTCACGCAGCCAGGAGCAGTGGGGCACCCACAGGTCACCCCGCACGCCCGTGGTCCTGCCTGCCACGTCCTGACCCCCATCTGTCTCATTTTCTGTCCCCTGCCTGGCATCCTGCCACACAACTCCCCGGGCACTACCGTACTTGATGAAATCGCTGTACTCCATCCAGAAGACGCCCTCGCTGCTGCCGTGGGGCATCAGGTCGTGACGCAAGGGAGCTGGCCAGTGCGGCCACTCGTCGGACCAGCTGCCGTTCCAGGAGAAGCGGCCCCAGGGGTTTCGGAGCCGGAGTAACCTGGGGAAGAGGGAAAAACCAGCGTCAGAGGGCCTGGAGGAAGGGCAGCATGAGGATGATCATGTCTGAGATGCTCTCCCAACTCTGCAGACCCAGCCAGTGCCTCCCCACCCCCCAGCAGAAGCCACCACATTTCTTCTGCCCCCAACTTTCAAAGCCCTCAAAGCCTCCTAGACCTAATTTGCCACCTGCACCTTGCCCTCAGCTGCCCACATCCTGCAGCTGTGGACATGCTGCCCATCCCTGCCCCAAGGGCCTCCAGCCAGGCACTGCGGGAAGGGGCTCAGCAGGGAAAGGGCTGAGTGTGATGTGGTTGAAAATGGGGCTTCATACAAATGAGCTCAACTCAATCCTCTGCCTCTTGAAGGAACTGTCCAACACCACAAGGCATCCTGGAGTAGAGCAGCCCTGGATGTGGAGCCAAACACCCTGGGGTGGAGAAGTAGCCCTTGCTGGCCATGATGGTGGGACACGGAAGAGTCCCCGAGGTCTTGTCCAGCACACACTAAGTTCTCTGTCAGCTTAAGCTTGGGCTGTTGGCAGGAATGTCTGCTGGAGGACACCAGCCTCCAGCCTGAACCCACCTGAAGCCTTGGACATCCCGCACGTCCAGGATGGAGTAGGCGTGCCGTGGACGCAGCCCCATACTCTCGTAGGCCACATCATCCACTTTCATGTTGCCTCCACCACAAGACGCACCCATGAGGAACCTGCACAGGGGACAGCAGAACACTTGGTGTCCTGGCAGGCCTGGAGTAGGGGGAAAGCTCGTCCCTTCCATTCAAGGCACAGGACAGACTTCACCCCTCTCACCAGGAGGCTCCTGGATATTCTCTCTGCAAGCACACTGTAAACCACTCTGGAGCAGTGCCCTGGCCCTGTCAGCTGGAGCTCTGCCTGGGCAGCACGCTCCTTCCACCCCCTCGCATGCACACTTGAGCCCAGGCTCTGCAGTGAGCTTCTCCGAGCAGTGCCCTCGCCTGCAGCGCTCACAGCTCCGTCCACGCACAGCGGAGCTCTGCCCAAACCTCACACGCTTCCCGCCAGGCCCCAGGTCCTGCTCTTCTCCGTGGGCTCAGCCATACAGAAAGCCACTTTGCAGGCAGCTGCCTGTTCTGCAGGGGTGAGGACAGATGAGCCAGGACAGGAGGTCTCCACCAGCCTGGCTTGGGGGGACAGCACCTCCTGGGATGTATCAGCCTCCCACATGGCCCCATGGGTGGGCATGTCATGGAGGCAAGCCCAAGGGGGCTTGGTGTTGCCTCCCTATGGATTGCCTATAGCCACACTGCAGGTATGGCCAGCAAAGATACCACGTATCTTTGGGTGGGAGATACATGCAGGGTCAAACAACCACCAGTACACAACACCTCAAAGCACAGCAAGCGGGCCCAATGCCAGCCACTTCAGAACCCCCACAAGGACAGCAGTAAACTGTCACTGGGGAAGGTCACTGGGATTTCAGTTCAACATCAGAATTAAACAAAGGAGAACTGATTTCTTAGAGCTTAGAGAGGGAGCTCCACCAGTGCTCCACATGAGTGCCAAGGGTGGTGGACTCCACCTAGGTAACATGCTAACCCATCTCCTCCAAGTCTCTACAAACAAGAGCATCCCTCCTTGCCCCCCCCCCACCTCTGAGCATCCATGCTCCTGCCTTGTCTTACCCAGCCTCCTTAGAACTCAGCATTTTGGCCCAGATGAGGTCAGTGTCAATGGGCTCCTCGCGAGGGTTAGTGGAGCTGACCTGCAGCATCAGGCTCTCGCAGGGGGCACCCGTTAGTGTAGCCAGGCCTTCGATAGCGCGCCCCGCCTGGAGGGCAAAGTACGAACCGTGAAGCTTGGCCAACGCCTTCTCGATGAGGGCGACCCACAACTGCTTCCTCTGGGCCTGTGGAGAGAGGGGGAATCACGTCACAGGCTGACCTGGCCAGGAGATGGGATAGCACACGGATGAGGCCAAGCACCAGCCCCCTCCCCTGCCACTGTGACAGCAGACCAAGAGGCAGGAGCAGCGAGGCCGAGCCGCCGGCTGTTCGGTTGCGTGAGGCCAAGGGTGACCCCATGCTCTGCCTGCTCAGCATCTTGCCTGTGCAGCTGAATTCCCCTTGGGAAAACATCCCAGAAGGGACACCTGAGAAGCCTGGATGCTGATAAAGCTGCACCCTGGGGTGCTCACTCAGGGCAGAGGGGGCTGCCTAAAGCCCACACAGCCATGGGACTGATGAGATTTTACCCATGAAAGAGAGACAGTGTTTCAAGGACAAGCTCCTAAAACTCCCAAGCAGCTGGTCAAAGTCCTCTGCTCCAGCACACAGACAGTGGCAAGGAGGGGAATCCTCCCCAGAGCCCCTTTGCTCTGGTACCAGGCTATCGCTCCTGGCACCGCGGGGCTGACTGCGGATTCAGAGAGAAACACTGGCACTGTGTTAGTGCACACAGAGGTCTGCAAAGCCTCCACTGGCCATGGTGACACGGGATCAGGGCACAGCCTTCACTGCCACATCCAAGACACCGTTGCAGGGTGCAGTCATTTGCTGGCCTCCAGGTCCCCAGTACCTGGTGCTTGGAGAGCAGCAGCATCAGAGCAGTGGCACACTGTGACTGTGTGTGACTCACAGGTGGCACCCAAGGGCCGGGAGAGGAAAGGACAGTGAAGATTGCTTTCTGATGGATAAAGAAAGCTTACAAGTGCTTTCCACGTTTTTTTTGAGTCCCTCACTCAACAAAACCCATGTTCTTTACTTCTGCCTGAGCTGCAGCCAGGGAGCTCTGATAAGAGCCCAATTTCCCATTTCAGGGCTCTCCATTTTTCCTTTTTTAGCCCCAACATTCAGCTCACACAGCTAAACGCTCGGCAGAAAAATCTCATCTCGATTCAGATGTCCCTGGAAACAAAGGCAAGGCGAGCCCAGCCCATCTGAAAACCTTCAATCTCCAAAACCAACCCCCACCCAAAAAAAAAATAAAAAAAAAAATGCAGACTTTAAACGTTACAAGAGAAAAGACAGATGGAAAAAACCAAACCAGGCAAATCTTATGCTGATAGTCACGTGTCTCACTGGATCCTGTCTACGATGAAGCAAAATGTAGACATGGACTCCTCCTTCTTCCCCTCTCCAAAGTTTGTCCATAACAGGACTGGTGTCCCACAGCGCTGCCAACCACTCTGCTCCTCTCGGTGTCCCTGGGGTGGAACACCTGTTCTGCTGAAAGCACAGGCAGGCAGCCCAGGCTCGGCAGTGCCATACCTCTGCCTGCACAGCCAAAGGCCCTGCCCGCAGTCAGGGTTAAGCCTGCGGGGCTCAGGAGCTGGCATTGCCAACTGTGCCAAGACTGCCACCTCATGAGGCCTGTTAGTGCCAGTGCAATTGGCAGTTGCCCTGGGGCTGGGCCTCCTTGTCCTGGGTTCGGCTGGGAGCGAGTGAAGGTTCTTTCAGCAGCCAGTGTAGAGCTGTGTTTGGGAGTGAGGGTGAGAGTAGTGCTGAGAACACACTGATGGTTTAGTTGTTGCTAAGCACTCAAGGACTTCTCAGTTGTTCGGATCACCCTGCCAATGAGAAGGTGGGGGCACCCAGGGAGCTGGGAGGGAACACAGCCAGGACAGGTGACCCAAACTGCCCAAAGAGGGTATTCCATGCCAATGACATCATGCTCAGTATAAGGGGTGACCAGTGGAGGAGGCAGGCATGGCTCCAGGCCGTGTGGTTTTGGGGACAGTCTGGTTCCAGGACAGCTCTGAGCTGTGCAGTTCAGTGAGAAATTGCATCCTGCATCACCAGTTTTGTGTATTTTACTATCAAGTCCTGTCACCATTATCTCTCAGCTGTCCCAGTAACTGTCCCTATCCCACCCCGTGAGGTTTGTCTGTCTGTGTTGCTTTTCTTTTCTGTCCCTTCTCCCCACCCCATTTACAGAGAGCGGCTGTGTGATGTTGGGCTCTCAGCTGGGGTGAAACCACAACACCCCTCACACTGCAGAGGACACAGGTGAGATGTACAGACAGCAGAGCTCCCAGAAACTCATTCTGGGCCCCATTCCCCCAGGCAGAGTCCTGTCCTTATGTCTACACACGATGCGGTTTGGGGCCGCGTCTTCTTTCAAAGAGAGGACTGGGCTCCACAGAACAAAGTCCAACCCATGGCAGGCCCCAGCCTCCTCCTGACAGCAGCGCTTTGTCTCCTTTGGCAGAATGTGCCGCCTGCGTTTCAATGAAGACGTTCTCGGTCTCCTTCATGGACATGATCCCAGCAAGCGCCCCTGGGCCTGGCAGGCAGGGCAGGGCATAACGCGCAGTGACGTCCCCAAGCGGCTGAGGGACCTTGGTTAATCCTAGCAGATGCCAGCCGAGTGTGCTCAGAGCAAGCGGGCACTGGCTCGAAACAGGCTGATTTGTCTGTGATCCCCTCCCCTCTCCACAGTGCCTCCCTGGCAAAGCCAAGCTGCCAGACCTCCCCGCAGAGGAAAGAAACAGCTTTCCCTCAGCCCCTCGCAGCGCAAAACACACAGGTTAAAACATTCTCCTTTTGCTGAGCAGAACAGGGTGGCTGTGGTGCAGGGGGGAGTGAGGGGAAAGCAACTGCAAATGAAACTTCTAATGGCCTCAAGCTGCGCCAGGGCAGGTTCAGAGATGTCCGGGAGAAATTCTTCCCCCAAAGAGCTGTGGGGGTGTGGGACAGGCTGCCCAGGGAGGTGGTGGAGTCCCCATCCATGGGTGTATTTAACAGATGGGGAGATGAGGTGTTCAGGGAGATGGGTCAGGAGAGGACAGGGACGGTTGGACTCCATGATCTTAAAGATCTTTTCCAACCTTATGATTCTGGGATTCTCCATCAGAGCCTCAAAAATGCCAAAACAGGCCTGATTAGAGCTATGTTATGTCCTCAGTGGGTTCAGTGGTCTTGAGAGCACAGCACAAAGCAGGGTCCTCAGCAGCACGTGCCCCACATAACACAGAGCAGGGGCCTTATGCAAACCACAGCAGTACCTCCTCCCACTGCCTCTGTCAGTTCGAGAGCCGGGGATTAGCCTCCCTGAAGCACTGCCCACCCCCCTCCCAGCATCCCTCTCCCCTCCCCAGCGCCGCTGACCTGCGAGAAGAGGAGATACCCGCACTCGTCGCAGGGCAGCATGTCGTCCACCAGCACTGTGGTCCACGTGCCGTCCTTGCACAGCCGCACCTGGTAGGCCCCCTCCGGGCACAGCGTCCTGGTGATCATCACCCTCTCCACCAGCTCCGGCCGCTCGGCCAGCACGGCCAGGGCGCTCAGGAACCTGCCGGCAGGACGGGACGCGGGATGGTCTCAGCGAGGCACGGGCAGGCAGCGGGCGGCTGCCCGGCCGTGCAGCGCAGGGAACTGCAGCCGCTTGGTAAGGGGTGAGGCTGAGGATGGGGTACACGCCTGGGGGGTATAAATGGGTTTGAGTAGGGCTGAGGGGTCTGATCCGGAGCTGGATGAAGGGAAGGGATGGAGGAAGTGGGGGAGGGTGTTAGCTCACTGCCCCTTACCAGCAGTTTCCCAGCAGTCCCTGTAGGATATCCGAGGGCCTGGGCGTCCGAAACACTGACCACTTCACCGACCGGTCCTTGAAGATGCTACAGTTGATTTCGTGGGGTCGCAGCCACTGCTTCACCCTCTGCTGCACGCTGTCGCCTTCCGGGAACCCCACGGACTTAGGCCCAGGATGGAAACTGTCATCTACAAAATTGACTTTGTTCTGCGAGAGCGAAAGGCAAGGAGAGCATCAGTGTGCAGCTGCGTGGCACGCGGTGCCCCGGGGTCTCCTGGGACGGGACAGGGCTGGCCTGGCAAGCTTCCCATCACACCCCCAGTGTGAGAGCAGACCCCCCCAGCCCTCCTATCTGGCTCAGCAGCCCCTTCTGTGCCGTGCTGGGGAGCAGGTCTGGGACCAGGTGTCTGCTGGCAACAGCACGGCTGCATTTTGTGCATCGGGTCCTGTGTTCAGCCCGGCCAGGAGCCGGCTCAGCTCTCCCGGCCCCGAGCTTGGGACTGTGGCTCAAACCTGCCCTTTTCTGTTCCACAGGAACCATCTCACACTTTTTGCTGGTGCTAAAAGCTGGACAGTGGGGGACCCTGTCTGCCTCTGTAAATGGTGAAGCAGCAAGCCTGCAAGGAGCCACCTGGCCAGCAAACACTCCTCAACCCAAGCCCTCAGCTTTCTGAGTTTAATTCAGGGTGAAATAAGAACTGGGATCTCTTTGCTACTATTAATTAAATGAAATTAAATTCTTTCAGCAGAAGCCACCTCATTTAAATTAGCTTTTACACACACCAAACTAGCAGTTGTCCTTCCTTTTTTGTTGCAATCCTACGCGAACGCTTTCTACGAGGTGCCTCGATCAGCACTCCCTGTCTGCAGAAGGGTGTTTTTCAGCTAACACTGTTCAAACACCAACATGGGCCAAAAAGGACACGTCCCAGGGCTTGCTGGCTTTCTCAAGGGGAATGAGCTCCACACTCGTGGGTGCAGCTGACATGTCTCTGCCGTACGGGCCAGCAACCTCATCCTGCCACATCCTGGCCTCATGGGCCAGGATGTGTGCAGACACAGCAGGCTGGGAGACAGAGCGTGTAGGGCATCACAAGCTTTTGGTCCCCTGTGGAGTTGCTGCAGTGGTTTTCTAAGCAGCAGAGCTGGAAGAAGCCTTCACCTCCCCCAGGTATGAGGGCCAGGGTCTCACCTGGGCCAGGACAGCACTCAGAGGACCTGCAGGAGCCTGGACGGGCACCTGCACCAGGCATGACGGCAGGTATATGGTAACAGCTCTGTCCACTCTCCAGCTTGAGCAGGAGTCTAAGCCCTGAACAGTCTGGACTCAGCCTCAGTGGCTTCCCCAAGCACTACATTTACCCCACTCGGTTCCAAATGGCACCAAGCCCTGTCTCAGTGACAGGCATGGGAGCACTGGCCAGGCAGGACAGAGTCCTACAGAGAGACCTGCCTGGGCCAGCTCACCCAGTTCTGCAAAAGCCATGGAAATAACCACCTAGTAGATAAGCAACCAGTGCCACCTGGAGCACCCCTTTCCTCTTGCTCTCAAGGAGACCAGCGCCAGGGGACACTGTAAGAACTACCTGCTCCAGCCCAAACCAGTATGTAGGTCCAGGCAAGCACACAGACCTCACCCATCTGCCAGCACGAATGGTGCAGGGAACACGAGAGCCATGGTAATGCAACTCCTCAGCAGTGCCAGGAAAGCCTGCCTGCCAGGCTAATTACCTTTATACCATCATGTCTCCACTTATTTCTGAATGCTTGTCCTGGTTTTGGCTGGGGTAGGGTTAATTTTCTCCCTAGTAGCAGGTATAAAGCTGGGCTTTGGACTTAAGATAATGTTGATAACATGTTTCGTTTGGTGCTGGACAATGTCTACACCAAGTCAAGGACTTCTCAGCTTCTCACCATGTCAGCAAGGAGTCTGGGGGTGCACAAGAAGCTGGGGGGCACACGGCTGCATAGTTGACCCCAGTGACTGAATTCTATAAGATGTCATGCACAGTGTATAACCTGGTGGTTTGGACCGTGGCTTGGGAACTAGCTGGGCATCAGTGGTCTGATGATGAGCATCACTCATTTTGTAGATTTTTTACTGTTCACTATCAGAGGAGCTGTCACTACCGATATCCCTGTGAGATGGAGGGAAAGAGAAGCAGGGCAGCGTCAGAGCTGCGGGCAGAGGAGCAGGCAAGTCCTCTTGTGTGCAGGCAGCGAGGAGCCTGCTCACAGATGATGCTAGACAAGGAACCCCGCTTATTTCTCCTGCAAAAGGATAAATCCAGGTGTTGGATCTCCCTCACTCCTCCTGCTCTGCCAAAACCCCTCTTTCACGTGGTTCTGAACTAGAGGCACGACCTTCGCTGCTGCCGCCTCCCGAGAAGCACGGGGGCCAAGGAAGGCTGCTGCCTATCATGGGTTGAGGAGGAGGGAAACAGAGACAGGGCCTCCCTCAGCACACAGAAAGGCTCTGCAGGCAGAGATACAAAGTGTGACAGCCAGGCACTGTCCTCCAGAGGAAGGCTGAACAGCCTGGGAGACATCATGGGCAGAAGGAAGTTTGGAGGCTGCCTTATCCACCGGCCTGAACAGGAGCATCGGTGGGAGGCTGCGAGCCCGAGTGTGGGAGCAGCACTGTCCCACCACCGCTGCCAGTTCCTCCCTCAGACCTGCAGAGCCCCTGGCTTACCCCAACAGCACCAGAACACAGCAGTGATTTAGAGTTTGGGGAGATTTTCAGCCTGTGCTGATGTAACAGCCCATTACTGCCAGCTCAGTGAGCTGAACGGGCTCAGCCGAGGCTTCGACAGAGCTGCGCTGGATGGGCCAAGGCAGACTCCCCTTCCTGGCAGCAGCAAGCTGCTCATTCAACTTGGGCATCTCTCATAATTCATCCTTCAGGCTGATTCCACTGGGTGTAACAGATGTTCCCTGCCCACAAATGAGACTATTCACCTGTTTAAAAGAGCAGAAACAGGGGCTCTCTGCTACAGACACCCACATCTATTCAGGGTGGACATGGAGTAATTAAAAAAAACCCATAACCCCAAAACAGGATCATTCTCAACAGCTTTCCTCCCTAGCCAAACATCTGCTGTGCCTGGTCTGGAGGTTCTGCAGAGCTACAGGCATGGACACACTCCTCAGACCAGGAAGAATAAGTCATGTCTGTACATCAAAACGGGAATTCAGCTCCCTTTCCATCTGGTCCAGAAGAGCTGGAGGCTTCCCCCAAGAGGGCAGAAAAAGAGCAGCATTCACAGGAGCATCTTACGCTTCACAGAGGGGAAAAACAACGGGGCCACCAGCGTGGTGTTTGAGACTGAAACCCAACAGATCAAGCAGGAGGGCAGGACACCAGCATGGGCTCCTGAGACCCTCACCTCGAGCCTGGGCACAGCCAAACCTCGTCTGTCCTTCCAAAACAGGGGTGAGCCACGTGCAGCTGCACGTTCACAAACACCAAAGCAACGCCAAGGCCCAGCTCAGGCTTCTCCAACACCTGCCGGCAGCGGCAGCGCTTCCTCTGCCTGCACCACTGCTGGTGCTCCAAGCCTCTGCCTGCTACCCCC
>VXBZ01010010.1:5532-48601 GCA_013399135.1 Heliornis fulica | reverse complement strand
TACCCCCACTCCCACCCAGACCTCCTGCACCCACTTCCACAGGAAACCAGGAGCAAGGGTAGTTCAGCAAGCACTCACCTCCTGGCAGAAGGTCACGATGTTTTCCCACAGGGCTTTGGCCTCTCCCTCGTCCGTCTGCCGCCTCTTCTCCACGTGCATGCTCTCCCGTCTCTTCAGGGGCTTGACGCCCTTGCGCTGGGACACATACTGCTGCGGGGTATGGCAGGCCACGCAGTGCTTGGCCTTGAGCTCGTTGAGCAAGGTACAAGCGGGACAAGCCCACTGGCCCGGCCTCTCCTGGCTGGTGGGCAGCTGGGAGGGGAAGAGACGGGCGACTTTGCGGGCAGACGGGGCCCTGGTGCCGCAGGAGGAGCAGCTGCCCTTGTCGCAAGCCCCGCAGTCGGGGCAGCGGGAGGATGGCTCTCCCTGTGTCCCGTGCTCCTGGAAGCCATGCAGCTTGGAGGAGCCACAGACTTTGCACTTCTGGGCCTGGGTGGGGTTCTTGAGGGTGCATTTGGAACAGGACCAGGTGGTGAAGTCAGGGCTGGAGGGGCTGCAGGGAGTGAATCTCACTGAGTCCCCCACCAGATTGATGGTGTCGCTGCCTTTCTGGGCACTGCAAGCCTCACATTTGCTGGCCCCAGCAGAGTTAAGCAGGGAACAGGAGCTGCACTTCCAGTGGGAGGGACTGACCTCCATCTCCTCCTCCAGCACACTCAGCCGCTTGTTGGACAGCAGGTCCTGTAAGCGGGCTCCTGGGTTAGCCCTGGCCTGACCCTGTGGAGAGCCCTTCTGTCCCGCTGAGCTCTGAGCCGAGGGCTGGGAGGCTTCAGGGCCCGGCATCTGCAGCTGGGGGGGCACCTCCCGGCGGCTTCGGGGTACAGGGTTGTTCTGGAGCCCTGGGGAAAAGGGACTGAAGGTTGGGATCTTCTGAGCCTCTTGTTCCACAGCCACCGGGCCTTGGGTGGCCACAGCATCCCCATCAGAGATCTCTGCAGAGACTAAAGGCTGTGGGGTAGAGGGGGCCATGTGAAATCCAGCAGGGGTGATGACTTCAGGGACGACCAGCGCCTCTGGTGGGATCTTGGGCAGGGAGAGCTTGCGTGGGCCACCACAGGCAGAGCAGGAATTGGCCACGGGAGTGTTGTGCAGTGTACAGCGCTGGCAAGCCCAGCCACTCTCCAGCTCTGCTTCATCTGGGCTCTTCCCCTCTGAGTCCTCACTGCTACTTTCTGCCTTGGCAGCCTCCTCCTTCGACGTGCCCTTGGGCTCCACAAGCACGGCAGGCTTGGGCAAGATGCCGTTGATGACGGGCAAGGGGGAGCTGCTGGGCCCCGGCTCTGGGGTGAAGCCACACACCTCACAGGCTTCCTTGCCCAGAAAGTTCCTGAAGGTGCAGCGGGCACAAGACCATTTCTGTTCCTCCACGCTGAGCCGCAGGATGTGGTTGAGGTCAGGCTTCTGGCGGGGGGCTTCACATATGGAGCACTGGCGCTGGCCGACGGGGTTCAGAAAGGTGCAGCGGGTGCAGGACCACTCGCGGACGGCAGCCATGGAGCCGGCAGAGTGGGAGTGGCTGGAAGAGAGCAGAAGACAGTGTGACATCAGGGCCACCCGGTACGTGGGGACACCAGGTACATCCTGGGATGGCATGGTCAGGACTTTGCTTCCAGGAAGACAACAACTGGCGTTCCAGCCACTGCTCTCCAGGAACTTGATCCTTGTGCACCGACAACCAATTTCCCCAAGTGCAAGGTACTCAACTTCCACCAAAAACACTTCAGGGAGAGGACAAGGAACAGCCCTGCAATGCCACCGACCCCGCTCTCACGGCGGCGATGCAGCCTGGTGAGCAAGCAGGGCCTGATGTGTTACCCCACACCAGACAGCGCTGCACACAGAAAGGCATCTTGTGGTGCTTTTACCTGGCTACAGGCTCTGGGGCAGAAGCCTGGCCCAGCCTGCAACCAGCAGCCCCGTGCCAGAACCAAGGCATGTTGCAGCAAGGTGCTGGGACAGCTCACCAGCAGGTTCCGAGCTCACCAGCAGCTCCTGACTCTCCCCAACCTTGGGCAGAAGCAAGGCATTTCCTATCAGCAGGCTTTGAGGGACACCACGTCCCAGTTCCAGCTTCTGCCCCACTTATCTAGGAAGCTGAGAGGCCACAGAACACTGCTGTTAGCACCAGTCCTTGGTTTCAACCTCCAGCATTGCCTTGGAATGCCTGAAACCCTGATGGGAGAGTGCACACCAGAGCCACCTCTCTCCAGGATAGAAAGTCATCATAGCATTTTCTAGCCAGGTTCAGTTTCAGAAAGCAAAGCACAGCAGCAACACCAGCTCCACAGGCCATGGCAACCTCTGGGCTTGCAGGGAGCAGCTGTCCCTCACTGCAGCCCTCCTGGTGCTTTCAGGAAAGTGTTACCACACTTGCACAAGTGCTGACAAACAGCAGAAGGAATCCCAGCGCCATGGAGCCCTTTGTCCCCAGCTCAGGGTCATTTCCTAGAGCTTTGAGGAAAGATGGTGCTGAAGCAGAGCTTTCTGCTTCCTCCTCCTTCACACAAGGACAAAACAGATGTTGTTCTTCAGGTAAACACGCAGCATGAGTCTAGAGTCCTCCTTCTGCACATTCCCGCACCCAAATAACGCAGCCAACCCTACAGCCCCAACCTTGAACCCTAGCTTTGGGCCAGCTGCACCTCTCTCCAGCTGAGCTGGTCCCTTTCCAACCCCTTCCACCCTGCCTTGCTTGCCTGGGTCCTTGGCCAAGGCCAAAGCTGCAGGACAAGCTGCTGAGTCCATCCCATACCCTCAGTTCTTCCTGGGAACAGCAAATTCAGGCTGTCCCAAGGAACGAGCAGCCTAAAGCACGGGGGCTGCACCGCAGCGGGCTCACCGCTGATTCCCTCTCTAGCATTCCTTCAAGGACCAGGTTCACCCACAACACCAGGGCTGGAACACAGAAGGGAAAGAAGATGTTTTATGCCACTGAGTGCTGTGAGATGCCGATGCAGTCCATGGAGGGAAGCGGGTCCTGGCTGGTCTCCAGCATCCCAAGCAGCAGCACCTGCACAACCAGCTTCCCGAGGCGGCTGAGCAGACTGCATTGCAGCAGCGGGGTCCTGAGGGGACAGAGGACGCAGCAAAAACCACCCTAGGGAGGAGGAGAGTGACCCTTGTTTGGCTGGCTACATAACTCTCCTGGGAATAGTACAGCAGCAGCAATGCAACCACATCTCCAGACCACGCTATGCAGCTGTTGGAAGAGCAGCTCCCCCCTCTCAAAGAGATCAGACACAACCCTCAACTCCCTTCTTAAATCAAACACTTCTCTAAATGCCTGAACACAACAAATCCATTTTGTTGCAAGAGAGAGCTTGAAAATTCATTCTGGTTCATATACCATGCCTTCAGAGTTTGAACTTCACAAGGTATTTATTTACTGGAGTTATTTAAGGAATCTTTCCCAGATAAGAGAAATATAAACATTGATTTTTCTGCCTGAAGTCCTACAGCCACCACACAGTCCTCTCCTCTGTGGCAGCCCCGTGCCCACAGCTGTCTGAAAGGGAGATCATTCCTCAAACCGAGGAAGCGAAGGAGCAGCGTGCCCAGCTCCTGCAGAGGCAGAGAAGTAAATGGGGCCATGAAGGGCACCGTGATCCTGTCACATCCATTCGTCTTACTGGATGAGGTTCATCAAACCACAGGCATCAGCAAAAGGCAAGCAGAAGCTGTCAGCAACCTGCACCACCCCCGTCTGTCCTGCAGAGTGCCGTGCTGCTACCCGCTCTAAGCTGTGTGGGGAGCACGGACTCCAAAAAATCCGCCCCCTAAGTGCAGATGGCACACAGCCAGATCAGAAGCCTCCAGCCACCAAGCTTCCTGCTGCACACATCAGCCATGGTCCTACCCGGCTGATGAAGGCTTTTGGCCACGCAGCCACCATGGAAAGAAATCACCTTGACCTTCCCCATACCAATATGGAGAAGGAAAAAACCAGGACAACCTAAAAGACAGAAGTACCTCATGAGGGGATGGTGGGACACATCACTTCTCCAGACCTGCTTGAGGCAGTATCAGTGACAAGCTGCAGGCTCTGGGAAGGCAGCGTGGTTTCCCTTGGCTGGGCAGGAGATCCAAGCTCCTGGAAGCAAGAAGGGAGATGGGAAGCCAGGACAGTGCAGTGCTCTGCCCTGCCACTCCATGTGTGCTCTCCCTCTCCCAAGCTGACACTGGCCTTGGGGAACTGCGATCTCTTCCTGGCCTCACTGTCCCCACCTTGGTCCCCTCCTTGGTTCCCTTCTCTCCACCACACCACAAGAGTGGGCTTCTAACATTGTCTATCCCAGGGACAACTCCCTGCCTGCTCTTGGGATTTCCATCCTTTGATTTTCTCCACTGACTGCTCTCAGGGAACCCAAAAAGCCTCCCAGAAAGGCCATCATCTCTTCCTTCAGAGGTCTGTAGCTCCCCTTGCAGTGTCAGGGCTGCCAGCACGGCAGGCTCTGGCAGGAGACTTCCCTGCCTGCTTCTCCCCAAGACCTCTGTTGCACCATGTCACGGTGCCTGGCAGCCACAGTTTTCCTTGCAAGCTACCAGGAGACACCAGTTCCCCAGTCTTGGTGACTGGGAGTGCACCAGGCTGCAGCCTGCTCCCACCAGGTTCCTGCCTGGGACCGACGGACAATTAAGGTCCCTGCCTGCAGCACCAGGTTTAATCTAAGGGTCTGAAGATCACAGAGGGTGACAGACTGGAAGGACAGTGCTGATCACTGGCCCTTGGGCTGTCCTTAGGTGGGACACCCCATAGCAGCATATGCTGGGTCACAACAGCAGCCTCTGCCCACAGCCTCTCCCAAAGGCACCGGCTGAAGGAGAAACCCAGCCGCAGCCTGTCCAAGCTCTGCACAAAGCCAGTCTGGCTCTTTTCCCAGCAGGCAACAACCCTGCACAAGGAAACACACTTGTCTCCCCCATCTATTCACCAGGCCCATCTGCTGTACAGTAACACACGTACTCCCCAGCCCCAGACAACTGAGATAAACACTGCCTGTCACCTCTCCAGGCGCCTGCGAGGGAGAGAAGCTCCTCTCAAAACCAACCACTCCACAGGCACCTGGCAAAGCCACCCACCCATATAAGTGTCTTGTCTTGGGAGGGGGACCCTTCACAGGGAACATGATGAGGCAAAGCCCTCAGCAGCCCATCAAGCTGGCACCAGGGATCTGCTAGAGACTCTTGTTGGGTGCACATGGTAAGGAAAGGTCAAGAGCTGTACCACCCCATGCCTCCACAGCACGGGCAAGGCTGGCACACGTGGCCATGCTTAGCACCACAGTAGCTCTTCCCAACCAAGTCAGGGTGTACATCAGCTGGCAGGAGCTATCACCACGTTGGCAGGACTGCACTTACTCTGGCAGCCACCACCATGTAATTATAACACTTAAAAAAGAATAGAGAAGGTGCTCAAGCAAACAGCTTTCAGCATGCTGACCTGGTGCCACCTTCCTGCGTGCTCTGCCCTGCGGAGTGAGGAGTGCCAAAGACAGCCCGCTGCTGAGGGGACAGCCTCCAGAGAGGGATGCTGGCTGCAAGGCCTAAGCAGCCTTCACAGGCAGGATCCAGCAGCAGAGCTGCCTGAAGGATGTTTCCCTCTGGACACTGTTTCTGAGAGTACAGGGGTGGCAAGGGGAAGGCTGTCATCAGGAGGGGTGGGAGACATCCTCTGCAGGGACATCCTGACCCTTTGCTTCCCTCTGACGTGCATGGAAATTTCCTCTCTCTGAAGCAGGGCAGAATTTTTAGGACAAGACAGGGAATGGAATAAGGAGGCACATTCCAAACCCGCCGTGGGATAGTGTTGTCCCCTCTGGGGCTCTGCTCAGCGATGAGTCTCTGCTGAGCTTGCACATCCCCTTGCTCCAGAGCCCTGGCTCGTAGGCAGCTATCACAGCAGGGTGTCCAGCACCTCTGGGTGTCACCCAGGACCAAAGGCTTTTCTGCAGCTTCACCAGAGCAGGGCAAGACAGGAAGGAACAGGGCAGGGTGTAAGAGCGGGAAGTGCCCCAAAAGCTGCAGTTTGCGTCCTTCCTGCCGGCAGGGAGCTGGTGGTGAGCCAAGCCTGTGTGACGTGCTGCTGAGCTCCAAGGCAAGAGATGGCAACCAGCCCTGGACAGAGGCACCTTGGAGGGCCAGAGCAAACGGCTCGAGGTGACCTGGGCACTGGAGCGAGAGATCCCAGGGATTCACTGCAGAGCCCACACTGGTGACAGGAATATACGAGCTTGTGTCAGTTGTATCCAGCGATGGAATCGGGCTGTTTCTCTAAATAAAACTGTGCCAGAACAGCTAAAGCCTAAAAACTTACTGCTTCAGCTCTCTCCCACAGTAAATAAACGAATAAATAAAAATCAATTGTTCTAGTCAGCAACGTACAAACCCCGAGTTCTCTGAGACAGGACGCGCTGTAGCAAAATCCTCATCTGACAACAGAAAAGCACAAGAACTTTGTGGAAGAAAAAGAGAAACAACAACAACAAAACCCCAAACCCACCAAACAAAACGCTGCCTCAATTGTCCCTGAGCTGTGAATCCCTGCCCCTCCTCCCCAGCCAGCTGTTTTCCATTTAACTCCTCCGCTCAAGAGCGCAGCCTGCTCTGCTCTGAGGGCTGTGGAGCCATCTCCCGTGCAGACCTACCACATCTCCAGAGCCTGATGGAGCAGGAGACCTCCATGCCTGTGCAGGACAGGGGGGTGGGAACTCAGGAACCACACGGCATCGCTCTGGCAGTTGAACCGATAGAAGGGTACCTGGGTTGGGATCGTGGCCCGCAGGTCTTGAAGCCTGGGCAAGGAGATGCTGTTGGTTGAGCTGACTCACACTTGCAGAGCCAGGCAAGGGCTGGTAGGCTGGACCAGGGGAAGGTTGCAGCAGATATATTGGCAGAGCAACACAGAAACACTGAACTGGGACTTTCCACTTTTACAGATTTCTGGAGGAGCATCAGTGGAGAAAAAAAACAAACCCAAGAGTCTCTGATTCACACCTCTAAACCCCCGAGGCTACAGAAGTGTCACCAGCTCTGTGCCAGCACCAAACAAACAAGGCAGGTTGCATCAGTATTTCCAAATCCTGCCCCCCCAAAGTGAGACAAGAAAATGAAACAGGCTTCAATAACAACGACCTTCACCCAGCCTCTGAGAGGCACAGCTGAAAACAAAGCACCAGAAGGGGTCTGTCTCCTTGCCCTCTTCTCCCAACCTTGCACCAGCATGGTTACTTTACTGAACAAGGGCCAGCACATAAAAACCTCCCCTATGCTCACCTACACTTCTTGGAAGATTCTATCAGAGCAACCACTGCCAGGCAGGGCCAGGCAGCCCCGCTGCAATGGCACAAATGTGGCCACAGAACAGGGGCCCCAGCTGGACCTCTCCACCTGTGAGTGAAAGCAGCACCCCCTTTCCACAAGGGTAAGCACAGAGGATCCCAGGGTAACTCAGCTCCAAAGGGACCTCACCTCAGGGGTTCTCCCATCCAGACTCCTGCTCCAAGCTGCATCTCTAAAGAGATCACAACAGGTTCTTCAGGTTCCTATGGTCTCGTCAGGAAAACCTCCAAGTACAGAGACTACACAACCTCTCCAGAGAGAAAACTCTACAAACTGACCATCCCTGAGACAAAAAGGGTTCTCCTTAGATCCAGTCTGACCCTCTCCTATTTCATCCCATCCTTGCTCCGTCTTCTGGATGATGTCCCTGGAGGTAGTGGTAGAGCTCCTCCAAAGCCTTCCCTTCTCCAGCTGACTGAACTCAGGTCCCTCATCCTTTCCTTGCAGGACACACACTCCAACACCCTGCCCTCTTCTTCCAGAAACTCTTCTTAGAATAGCTTGGCTTTATCACCATGTCTGACACCTCACTGGCTCTGCTGTTCCAGGCACCACCACGGTGAGCAGCTGTCCAGCCCAGAATAGAGGTCAGCCTCCCAGCAGACCTGGTCTGTAGCATCCAGGACCTGCAGCCCCCTGTGTGATGCAGCACTAGGATCTAATCATCACACTGAGGCTAGAAGAAGAAAGAAAAGACAACTCCAAAAAGGACACCACTTCCTTTACACAACCCCTGTCTCACACCAGGCAGCTCCTTCCACCAGGACTGGAGCTGGGACCTTGGTCTGAGATGCTGGCTGCACTGGTGTGGTTCCCTTCCAGCAGACTGAAGGAACAATAGCTACAACTACACTAACTCCTCCTGTTGTTGAAGCAGTTGATGAAATAAAGACTCCTTGAACCTGAAATATTAATCTTTGAGTGCTCCAGAGCTTTATCACATATTTATATCTGCTCTCACTCTTCAGAGTCAATCTAGGACAAACTCTCAACTAGTTCCCAGAAACACAGCTTAGGGAAAGGAAAAACCACAGAGCAACCAGCCCATTCCACATCTGTGCCAAACTCCCCTCTGGCCAGGACTCCCCTTCTTTCTACAGGTGACCTCCTCCCAGCCCTAGCACACCATCAGTGCTCCTGACCATTCACTGGGGCAGCACAGCCAGAGTTATGCAGAAAACCAGTAATAGCTTGCAATGAACTGAAGCAGGATCACTGGCTCTGTTAATAAAGCCATGGGGGCAGAGGAGGATCACTCATCGAAGCAAAGGGAGAGAAAAAAAAATAGATCTGGGTCAGGAGACCCTGCAAGGGTGAGCACTTGAAGGTGAACAGGGCCATTAAAGACCCATCACCATCATACACACCCCAGAAAGTGCCTAGAGGATCCAACAGACTTATCTAAGAGTTTTCCAAGTTGATGACACACTCCAGTTCCTGGGAATTTCTTGGTCCCGTTGCACCAAACCTCAGGAGGGATTCCTGCCCAGTTTCCATGTAGCTTCTACTTTCCCACACTGGATACAGCTCACAAAGTGCTCCACCAGCCCAGGAAAGAGGCTGTGAGCTTTAATGAGAAGTTCCCAGGGGAACACTGAGCTCTGCTAATAAGAAGTCTGAGGGAAAAAAGAAACCCACTGGCCACAGACGTACAGAGTTCATTCAGCACTGTAGTTTTCTGGCAACCAACAAAACCACACAACAGGCTCTCAAACTGCAGCTTTCCCTGCAATTTGCTTTGTTGTCACCTCTCTGAAAACAGGGCTTGCCTGTCTTAAGACAGATGTTAAGGGTGAGAGGGGACATTTTGCTGTAGGACAGGGAATAAAGGATTTCCAAGGCAATGCTCTGCAAGTACAACTGGTTGCAAAGGATAGAAATGGAAGAGAGAATGTGTCCTCTACCCTTAGTCAGCCAAGAAGAGATCTCAAGGGACCTGCCAAGTGGAGGGTGGGAGGGAAGAGGCACAGCTGGGCCAGGAACACCCTGAAAGCTCCTGTAATGTGCACCAAAGTCTGGCTTTGCTGAAGCTGAGAAACAGTCATCACTTGGAGAGTCCTTTTCACAGCTGAAACCTCTGGTTGGGTTTGGCCCAGGAAAAGGAGAGAAGGAGCAGATTCTTCTAAGGGATCCACTCATGTGAATATGTGATCTATGGAGATCCAGGCCCACTGCAGAATCCAAAGCAACACCTGTCTGGAAGGAGCATGTGTCACACTAGCTTTCCTCAACAGCTAAGGACATACAGGCAGTAAGGGGCAGAACTGGGGACGAGAAACTTTTATCGTTCTTCACGCAAAATCATCAAAGCAAAATCAGAATTTGGAAGGCTTACCTTGTGAGAAAAAGAGGACATGCATTGTTAGCCTTTAATATACCTTAACTGCATCAGTGCTGTTAGCTACTAGCTTCCAGAAGAGAACTAGTTTGGCTGGCAGTGCTGCACAGTACAGGCATGTTGAGACACAACCATTCTTAAAGGCTCCTTTGCTAATGAGCAGGTCACCCAAAACCTCTGCCAGGGCAACAAGAAGACAGAGAGGCTGGCAAAGCCCAAATTCCAGCTTTGCCCAAATGTCATGAGTTTGTGCAAGCTCTGGGTCCACAAGCTTTTGATGAGGGACCAGCTGTCTTGCCCTCAAGAAGCACCTCCTGCACCAAGATTATCAGGATGCAGGGCCCAGATGGCCAACAGCAATGGGATCTCTTCAAAACTCAGCAGTCCCTACTCCTTAGCATGCTCCTTCTGCCAGTGTAAGCAACCTGATCAACCTCCATGGGCTCTGCTTATACAAGAGAAAAAACCCCACTGACAGAGGGTGGAGACATGGAGAACGTGCTACACTGCCATGATCCAGTTGCATCACATCATCTCAGCACAGGCTTTGCTACAGCAAGTCTGGCAGGAAAACAGCCAGGGAAGGTTTGTCTGGAGTCCCAGCCCTGGGGACTGCCACCAGCACAGCCTCAGCTTCTCACATGCTACACTGTTTCTCATGAAGATCTATTCCAGCCCATTGTTATAATTAATAACCTCATCTTGACTCCCTGCATGCAAGCATGAGAAATTTCTGCAGTTGCAATCACAGTTCACTTCAAAGAAACCAATTTAGTGCAGCGCTACTGCTGCCATCATTCTTGGATTCAACTACCTTATTTACCTGCTCTGTACCCAATTCCCTTGGTCTTTCTGGTAGCTGGGGAAATTAAGATCAAACAATATCAAGCTCCAATTGCACCCAGGTATTATACTAGGTGAGAAAAAATTGTCATTACCTCACCCTGGCACTGTACTATGTATGTGCTTACACAGGTTTGATAATGTTCTAATACATAGATTTGGCTCAAGGTGGTGATGAACTGAACAGCCTCAATCTGTATCTTGCCTTTGACAACACCACCCTGACTTTGACTAAAACCCACATACAGTGGCTATCTGAACCCACTTCAGAGCAAATACATAGAGGAGGTACCCCCCCCTTTTACAGGTTTTTGTCATGGGTGCATGAAATTGGTGTAATTCCTGTGTAAAAAAGTGCAAAGGATCCCTACAGATACCCTGGTTCTGCCAAAACATTTGGGAGTGTCTCAGCATGCCTGAAACTTCTACTGAAAGTGCTTTTTCAGGGGGAAAAAGCCCACAGTCCTCCAGCAAACACAACCCAAGCACTCAAGAATGCTTTAATTTCGTTTTTAAGAGCAAAAGACCACAAAGGACTGAACCCTAAAAGACCAACGGACCGCAGTTATGTTGGATACTTGTAGCTTCAGCTTCTTCCTGCAGCAAGAAGGCACTCAGAGAACACTGGATGTGCTCTGTGGAAAGCCTGGTAAAAACTGGCTCAGCTACCTTGCCCAGTTTCATTACTAAGTTCCATCTCTGGTTTCAGTGGTGTCCCATAGTATTTCTCACGTAAAACAAGTTCATTCAGCAAAATTCATGAGCATCTGGAATCCCAAAGATTCACAGTCCCCTAAAGTCAATCCCCCAGAGCAGGATGATGCATTTTACAGATCTCAATAAAACAACTGCCTGATTGCAGGGTGGCTTGCAGAGAAAGGCTCAAAGCCCCCAGAATTTCACTCCCAGCCATCAAACGGAGGCGCCTGCGCTCTAACGCTGAAATACACAATCCACAACCCAAACAGGGCAGGGGTCTTGCCAACGTTATGAGGAAATACAAGGCTCAGGAGAGATGCTGTAACTCAGATTTTGGCCCTTCAGACCTATCTTTTAAGCAATGCCAGGGGAAGGTCTCTCTGGAAGCAGCAAAAGGGAATTTGGGAACTGAAAAGGTGCCCGCGGTTACAAAGACTTTGAAGGAAAGGTAGGGGCTCCAAAAACTCGTTTAATCATTCCCTGACTGGCCCAATAAATCCTTCTCTGCCTTGAGGCAGCTCAGAACACTTTCCAAGAGCCTGTGAAAGGTCAGTCCTGGTAGACACCTTCCCTGGCCAATAATACAGCTGAACTGAAAAAAGGTGAATCGGGGTGAGAGGAAGAACGGTTCAGCCACCAGACAAGCTACGGCCAAAGGCCAAGCAGGTTTAGACCTGGCAGAAGAGGAGAGATTCCTGCTGCCCTGGCTGCAGACAGCATTCAACCACAAATCTCAGCACAAAAACCTGGCCCTCTGACAACAGCAGGAGAGAAGACTATTACAGAACAACATGGCCCTGGCAATGTCAGGACAGATAGAATACCACTGACCCCATCACACACTCAGCAGGAGCCAGGGAGGACACTGAATCTTCTGGAATGAGCTGCAGCACCATCTCTCTAAGGAGCAAGGTCTTTTAAACCTCAAGGTGTAGCCCACTCAATTCCTGGAACATCAGGAGCACTGTGGGAGCACCCAGAGGAGGCTGACATTGCAAGAAAAGATGTCCTTCCTTATTCCATCAGGGACTTGTCACTCCTACAGATCCAATGGTGATGGGTCTTCCTCTGAGCTCCCTCCTTGGTCATCACCTCATTGCAGAATTGCTGGGCTGGCTCTGATGCAGCTGCTGCCATCAACCTTTCTCACCAAGCCTGGGGGACACATCTGCTATCCACACCTGCAGACTGGCCATAGCAACACCTGCCCAGTGCCTGCCTCCACCACACTGTCACAGCCAGCACTGTCAGCTCAGCTCCAAAACACTGTCTGGTACTTTCAGTGACTAAATTAAATCCCTTCTTCTTAGGATGAAAAGGAAATTCAAAGCTCTTTGCTGCCTTTGAGGCCTGGAAAGCAAACCACTGCCATTGGAAGATACCACGCACGCCTGGGGGGGGGGCTGCCCACCCCCTTGCATGGCCCTGCAGGGCTTGTGGGGCAGTGGGAGCCATCACAACCCAGGCACAACCAAGGGGTAGGAGGCAAGAGGACCCTGCTGAGCCCCTCTCTTCTTATCACCAGTTCCCACTCAGCCCATAGTAGCCACACGGGGCAAGCCGCTGTTTGCTTGAGAAAACCAACTTTTCCCCTAAATTCTCCCTGAAAAAAGTAAATCAAGGCATTGCTCCAAGGTACAATTAAGGAAAAACCAACAGTAATCAAGAGCTCAGTGCCATTTGGGATGGATGGAGAGAGACTTGTGTTTCTGTGAGGTCTGAGACTAAGCACAGAGAGGCTGCAGCCAGGCAGGGGCGGGGAAGCAGAGCACCCAGCCTCCTCCTCCTCCTCACCTCCTGAGGCTTTAACTTGGCCACCATCCCAGCTCCTGGCAGAGCGGCTGCTGGGCGCTCTTCCTGCGAGCGAGGAAACTTCTCAGGGTCCAAGCCCACGCTGCCAAGCTCCCACACCAAACCACACAGCCCCCTCCCCAGTGGGACCTCGCAGCCCCTGGTGAGATGGAAGGCAGCAGGGTACCGTGCTCCATCGCCAGCGGCTGTCGGGCTCTCTTCAGGATGATTAACAGGCCCTAATGAAAAGCTAAGCCAGTCCTGTGCCTCGGGAAAGCAGCTCATGCTTAATAACCCAGCCAACAAGCTTTGCACTGATCTGCAGAAAGAAAGAAAAACTGCCAAGGGACAAGGGGAAGAGAGAGGAACTCTGGCAACTCCTGACATCCCTGGAGTCCAGCCTGTGGTCGGATCAGGCACAGGAATCAAGCTCCCCAGCTGGGCTACAGATGTCATCTCGCAGCCAGGGGAAAGGTGAGGATGGTGGTTCCTCCCAGAGCCACCAACTAGCAAATCCTGCTATCTCTCTGCATACTTGAGCTGCTCCTTCAGTGATGGGGGATCAGAAGGCACAGGGCAAACCTGAATGTCCTCCTTCTACTTCAGGAACCGCATCTGCGACCCCTCCAAAGAACACTGAACCCAGAGGAGGATCTCAACACACAGAGCAGGGCAACGTCCCAGATGAACTGGGTACTGGAGTCCACACACAGACACACTCTTTCCACTGACTCCTTGGCTCCTGATCCAACTTCCAAGTGCGCCCACATTCGCTCCCAGGTCCTGCAGAAGAAACACACACAAAGGCTTGGTGCAGCCTGCTGCACTGTGGCCATGCCCCTCCACGCTTTACTGACCTGGAGTGAAGCGAGGCTGAGGACAGCTTGGTTGGCTTGTCTGCCTGGGCCAACCCTGGAGAGCAGAGTCTTCAAACAGCAGCAAGCCCCACCACCCTCACAGACAGCTCCAGCCTTTCCCGCTCCTGGATCATCCACACTTTCTCCATCTTTTTTTTCCAGGTTATGTCAGGTCAAGCAGATGAACTCAAGACCACACAGAATTTGTTGCTGCATCAGCTGTGGTTTGGGGAGCCTGTTGCCACGCTGCAGCCAGCGGGCTCTGCTCTCCTTGAAGGCTTCAGGGCAGAAGGAAGAACAAGGGGGGGAGCAGCCGCCTCAGGCGCCGTTCAGACTCAGGGCAAATGAACCAGCATCTCCTCCATGCAATGGGAGGAAGAAGCAATTTATTCTGACAAACGGTGGAAGCCTCCAGCGGGGTTGGCCCTCCCTGTCAAAGCCGGTGTACCAGACAGAGGCTTACGCCCTGCAGCGCTGAGGGGAGGGTACCGGCAGTCAAGTGATATACGCATCACTCACACAGGGCGGCGATCAGCAAACTCCGAAGAACCAAGCTGCAAAAGACACCTGCTTTCCCACGCAGGATCCTGGTGGCAGGCAAGCCCCGTGTGTGCTAATCGGCCATCACTTGTCCTCTAACCCCCTCTATAGGGTTAATGTCTCAACACTTCATCCTCAGAATGGGGTGAGTGCTCGGGTACCAGTGCCTCTGGGATGAGACACGGTGCTAAGAAGCACCCAGAAACATGGCACTGGTGAGATGTTCCTGTTTGCTTCTTGAGTTTGTAAGTGAAGTCCAAGTTGGTTGTGGAGTGTTCACAGTTTAGAAGGCCAGGAAATAAAACCTCTTAACTTGCAGGGGATCTGTGGCAAGAAGGGTCTGAGATGTGAGGTGTCTGGATCTGTCAGGGGAGAAAAGGCAGCAGCACAGAAAAAGAAACATGACTCCAGTGTCTGTCTGGTCTCCACCAGACAGAGATATATGGCTGTGTCCTCCTTAGCTTGCAACACCTGCAAGCTAAGGAGGACACAGATTCCTTCTTTCTACAAAGCATCTGGGGAGCTTTAGACAGAACTGGGAACAATGTCCCCGCTGCAGCCTAGGAAACACCGCCAGCACCTGAAGGAACCAAGACTTCACAAAGCAGTGACAGACCACAGATCCTGCCCACCACTAAGTCTAAGACAGGTCCAGAAACCAAACATGAATTTCTCATGTCCTGGAAATGATCCTTCACCATCCTCTGAATTTTTCCTCCTTGCCAGTATAATGATTTCCAAATCTCTTGGTCAAACCAGACCGGCTCCTTGTGAACAGTAATAGCCAGGCGTCGAAGTGCACCTATCCCTGCATCCCAGAATAGAAAGCTGCAGTCACATCAAGCACTGCCAACAGGAAGGTGAAAGACTTTCAGACACTCCTCTTTTCCCACCAACATTGTCTTTACAGGTTGTTCTCCTCGCTCTCTGGTACATCCCCAGTTCCCTTAACCACCGACTTTCCACAGGTGGTGAAGTTCCATGTGCTCCTTGGGAGGTGCTGTCAACTTTATGGTATGTAGATAACAGGGGCACCTGGTTTATTACAGCTATTACAGGGTTTGTGCATGCATGTGGGGGAGAATCTTAAGAGAACAACACACCCATCTGAGGCTTCAGACACCTACCAGAACCTCTGAGCATCCAGATGCTCAGCACCAGCACCTGCTGCACACATCAGACCAAGGGCTGTGAATGAGTTTCTGGGTCCTCACCCACACCAGTCCTCCAGTGCTAGCAAGGAGATTAACAGTGGCTCAGGACATCATCAGGGCCTCATCTCCAGGACAGGGACAGAGCCACAGATCAGGTAAACCAGGATCTAGCCAGGAACTGAAGCAGCTACACGCGGCCCTCAGAAGCGGAGTATTCATGCCGTAGCTGCTCCCAATCCACCCAGGGGAGCTCTGGCTAAGGACAGACCTGGGACTGAGGCAGGCAGCAGGCTCCATGCCCCCTGCTACTGAGGAAGCCCCTTAGGTAGGTGCAACAGGGCCTGGAGATGGTCTCTGTGACCCCAATTTCACTAACACATCACAGCAGGCTCTGTGCATGAGTTGGGTTAGCACAGCTGAAAAAAACCACTTTCCTGCAACGCCATAGCCCAGCTTCTCTTGAGGTAGAAAGGATCCCAACAGGGAAAGCTGTCCCAGAAAACTGATGACATGTCCTTCAGCTCAGCTGCAGAAGCAGCAGCCATGGTACTGCTGGAGGAGCTCAGAGACCTGGACACAGCAATCTGTTGAGTAACAGGCTTGATCACCTCTCTGCAGGTCCAATTTGAAACAGACCTTGGAAAAGTAGTGCAAAGGGTGCTCTTTGAAGAAGGACCTAACTAAGTGTGGAGGCAGAGAGAGAAGGAGCATTTTGGCACTAAGGATCTGAGAAAGTGGGGAAAAAAGCACTGATGAGGCTGATTACTACCACTGGGGTTTACAACAAGGATTTACCTGCTCTCAGCAGGGAGGTGAGGAAAGGAGGGAGAAAATGAACTCATTAAGCTGCTCTTTCATCTGAGGAGCGGGGACAGCTTCAGCAAGGAGGGTGGACCCTTGGGACCAAAGGACACTTGATTCCCCCCAGCACCAAGGTATGTTTGAACAATCGCTTCCCTGGAACCCCTGCAGAGGAAAGCAAGCTGGATGAAGAGGAAGCTCTGCTTGCTGCTTTCATTTCTCTGTCTTTAAGCCAATTAAGGAATTTCTTTTTAAGTGAGGGTTTGTTGTCTACCTCAAAAGAGTCCAAGAGAACAGAGCAGGGTAAGGGCAAAGCAACTGTCTAGAAGTCAGAGCCATGTAGTCCCTAGAGATCCCAGAGACTCCTGGCCCTGTGCTTCTCCTCCTCTTCTTCGTCCCACAGAATCTCACTGGTTTCTAACCCACTTCTGCAGCAGACACCTTTCCCTTGGTTTTCTCACTGGTACATCACACAAAAACCATGTCTTGCTGATATCAGGCAGACCTATCCTTGAATCTTTCAGCACTTTTCCAGCATTTCAAGAACCCAACATGGGAAAGGTCTTTGCAGCTTTACAGGCAGCCAAGAAGAGGTAGAAGATGAAGGCAGGGTCTGTGTTTTTACTCTGCTCTCCTAATACCTGTGCTCGGTGCAGGGTGGTCAAGCTCGAGCGCGGTGGGGAAGGGGATACAAACACAGGTGGAGCTCACATCCAAGGTGACAGCACAGGCCACAGGGAAAGGTGTTTGCCAGGACAAACAGCTCCTGTGGTGGGGCTGTGTACACTGATCCCTTGGGTGAGGCAGAGGCAAAGGTTTTGCCCTTCACACCCCTGCACAGGGCTGTTCTCTGCCATTCTTCCCAGCACAGTCTCAAGAGGATACACACAGGCTCTATCAGGGAAAAAAGGCACCTGTGTGTGCAGGGGAGTTCAGAAGCACAGGCCCTTTCCCCAGATGAAGGCCACCTCCTATTATGTTTAAGAAGAGGGAACAACTTGAGATGTCACCCAACCTAACAACAGCATTTGCAACTTACTGCAAATTATTTGCAGCTGCATCTGTCCTATCCCATGTCTGAGGCTGTATCACACCCCTTTCCAACACTCCAGGTGTTAGCACGAGGATGCTGGGGTGGAGGAAGAATCTTCCCTTTCCCATACACTAGAGACATGTAAGAAAAGAGCCAGGAAAGCCTGATGGACTATAAACCAGGACCCACCCACAGCCCTGACTCCCAGTGCAACTCCCCTCCCGTGTGGGGAGGCTGACACAGGAGATTTACTGGTGGCTGCCAACCTGAATTGCTGCCCAGCCGAGATTTATGCTGCAATTTGTAGTGCTGTTAAAATAAAATTGGAAGAGTGGTGAGGGAAGAGAAAGAGAGAACGAAAGAGAACGGAGGGAGGGAGGAGAAATGGTGCACTGACACAGCTCCAAACCTGTCTGCTTCCATCTCTCACATCTCCACTGAATCAATCTCCCTGCATTTCCAGCTGCTGTGCTCCAGTCTTCCATTCCTGCAATGCTAATACCTGGGCTTACTTCACAGGGGCACAGGCAGGGTACAGTTAATAGCAATCCTTCCATCTCCACAGCAGCTGAAGCGTCAGGCTCGATAAATACAGCAGGCAGAAAACGTGAGAGGTCCCAGGGCTTTCATGGTGCAGCCACCAAGGCTCTAGGGGACAGGGGAAGGGACACCCCCACCTCAAGCATCACCCCTGCCTTCTACCTTCTCATTCCAGCGCTGGTTAAACGCCATTCCTACCTGCTGAGGTGAGAGGTGAGCTAAATTACCCGTGTGACTCCAGGAGCTTTCCAGTTCTGCACACTACACCTGCAGGAAACAGGCTGGAGTCATGGATTGACACCCCTGCATGTCCAGAGACAGGACTGCCCCACCGAGACCACCACAGACCCCTCCTCTGAGGGGAAGCCAAGGGAAGGGCAGAGTGCCCTGCAGCTCTCCAGGAATCCTGGCTCCATTCTGCAGGACTAGATGCTGCCATGTGACCTTCAAAAAACCCAAAACAAAACGTCTTTGACAGACAGCTTCCTCTTGACATCAGGGAAACTCACCCCGCCTTGAGCCAGCTGCTCTGTCCTGTGCTGCTGAAACCACGTAGGAAATCCAGAACTACATCTAAGGAGATTTTCACCACTTCAGCACCCCTGCTCTTCAGAGCCAGGCCAGCCTCAAGGACCCTCACCTCATTAGAGAGACCACCACAAGGCACCGGTGAGCTCTCAAGCCCTGCTGCTGAAGTACCTTCTTGTGGTGCAACTGAGTCCCAGTCTCATTCCTTCCTGCAAGGGAGACAGGATCCTGCACACAGGCTGAGCCCCACCAACAGCAACAGATCTGTCTGTGTGTGTGCAGCTGACCCTCTCACACACCTCAGCTTTAGAGGGGACAGTTACCAACGGTTCCCAAGAAGCTCAGTGGGATAAAACACGGTGACCTTCCTGGGGTTTGGCTGGGAACACTTGTGCTGATGGCTTCTAGGTCAGTCCTGGGACAATCTTCAACACGAGTACACACACATACAACACCCCCTGATGTGCAGAGCAGACCCAGACCTGTGTCCCCAGTAGCACAGCACCCAGTGCAGACATGATGGGGGCTCCTGCAGCACGCTGCCATCCCCACCAGGCTAAAACCACGTGAAACACAGCCATCAGCAGTGCCTGATGCCTGCTAGGGCAGTCACAACCTCACAGGACATCACCCACCTCGATACCACCAGCAAGCTAAGCAGCTCCAGGAGGACTGAAGGCCTTTGTGCCCCATCAGAAGACCCCAATGCTCCCACCCATCCCATTGAAGGTTCTACACAGGAACACTCAGCCTCAGATCCAGTTTGACGTCGCTGTTTGAAAACAGTGGCTGTTCATTTCCTCCGGCTTCTGGGAGACAGTGAGGAGGATTGTGTGGGCTATGTGAGGCTGGAAGAGCCAGGAACAGAGTGGAACAACACTGTGCTGGAGCCACACAACCATCCAGTACCCCAACATGCCCCTTGTGTTCATATCCCATGTTCTAGAGCTAATGCCACCTCAACTGAGCCAGCAACCTATGCAGCTGACTTCTCCGGCACACAGTAATTACCAGGGAAGCCCCTTCAAGTTATACTGTACCCTGGAGGCCTCTAGACTTGGTAATTCAGACTTCCCTACTGTTTACTGCCTCATAAAGATGACACATACTTAAGCTGGTGCTTTGACAGCTGGAATCTAAAGGATGCTCATGGCTTGAGTGAATGCAATTAACCCTCAGATGCCCACATGCCCAAAGCAGCATCCCCTCATGATGATGGTCCAGCAGAGACTATGCTGGGGCTCCTCCACCAGCTCAGCACATTCCCCATCACAGGACATGGTGCTTCCTACTGAGGATGGCAGCTCCTGCTCTCATTTATAGCTCCTGCTCCTCTTCAAGCCACGCACATTCTCACAGATGGGTGACCTGAGCACACATGCTCCTCAAGGAGAGCCTGCAGGACATCACTGACAACCCAAGGACATGGGACAGAAAGCCTGAGCGTGCCCTGCCTGCAGCAGGCTCAACACTGCACAAGACAGATGGACCCCACCAGTTCCCCATGCCCTCCCCACCACGTCACACCGACAGGAGTCCCCACAGCACGCACTGGGGGGCTGCAGTGCCCACACCAAGATGCCCAGGAGATGCAGAGCATCTGAATGTTTGCTGTAGGAAAAGACAACGCAAGGAAAACGGGCTATTGAGCCAAGGTTTGCTAGGAAATTCTCTGTGGGGTGTTGGATGTGCCACAGAGGCTGCTGGGCAAGACAGGAGCAGGGTCAGTGATCAGCCTGTTTTATGCCATGGGCTGCAACCCTGCAGCTCCTGCAAGAAAAAAAGCAAACTCATCCACATTTCAGAAGCACCAAGCATTTCCACATTTGTCCCTCCTGCAGACTGCCATAAGAGCTGTGGGTAAGACAGCAGGAGAAGCCTCAGCTCCTCAGCAGGGAAGGTTAAAGAGGACTCATAGGTGGCACAGGTCTGACAGGAAGCCCCAGTGCTGCACAGGGCATGTGCCTGCCAACAGCAGAGCTCTGAATTAAAGGTATCTCCTCCTTGAAGTCCCAAGGAATCAGGGGGGAAATGCAAATACATCTATTCACACACAACTACCTATCCAGTTTCACTTTTCCAAGGTATGTTGGTTAAAAATCAGGGGTTTGGGAGAATGAAAGTTCCTGCTTGTGTCCATGTTCTCCCTGCTCTGCAGCTGGGAGATGCTATTGAAGGTCAGGATGCATGGACACCTTGTCATCCCCACAGCCTGCAGAGAAAAAGAGCCAGCCACCAACATCTCCTTTTGGTCTGGTGAACCTACCAGGCTCCAAATGCAGACACCCAGCTCTGCACAACTACGAGCCCCAGCATGCAATACCACTCTGAGCACTGGGAGCAGCAGGGCCTGAACCCATGTGTCTGGAGACAGATCTGAGCTCTGCACTGCTCTGGGCAAGGGCAGGCAAGGTCCCTCCAGCTCCCAGCAAGCTGCTGACTTGGCAGCCTTTAAGCACCTGCAGCCCAAACTCTCCTCCTCACCCCACGAACTGCCCTGGTTCTCCTGCAGATTGTCCCACCACCATCCAAAAGGGCTGCAGGCTGCGTTCACACTTCACTTCAACTTTCCTTCTGGTTTGCCTGTCCTGCTGCAGCCTCACAAATGCCATCTGTAATGCAGGAGCAGCTTCTTTCTCCTCAGCTCAGTTCCTCACAGCTCCTCACGGTGACCTTCAGCGCCTGCCCCTCGCAGGGACTCAGCGATGCTTGTGGCCATGATGCTGTGAGATCCACCGGCTGGCACGGCCGCTGGCTGCACTACCAGCACCTTGCTGGCACCAAGCAGAGCAGGAACACTGCCAGGAGCAGCAGGGTGAGAAGTGTGGGTGGCACCCAACTCAAATAAAAGCCAGGGGGTGTTTGTTGAGGAACCTGGCTGATGAGGCACAGCCACCTGGGCAGGTGGCAGATCCCTGTGCGGGTGGCAGATCCCTGGGCAGGGACAGATGCAGTCCCAGCTTGCCAGACAGCATCCAACCACAGCTCATCCTCCCTCTTTGTGTCCCTGGAACAACCACCCTTCTGTCTGTGGTACCCTGTGCTGGGTGGGGTGGGTGTGGGTGCTGTTTCAACCGAGGGAACAACAGCCTGCAGTGGGCTTCCTCAGAACACGCTCCCCTCCGTCTGCTCCACGCACAGGCCTCCAGCTGAGCTGGGATCAAGGAGGCCTTTCAGTGCCATGGCCAGCCTGAGACCAGGTGTTCACAGCTGGGGCTGGAGGTGGGCAAAGGGAGACCACTGCTCTGCATGTCATCCCCTCTCCATTTCTGAACCGTGTTAGTCAGAGACCCCAGCCCAGAGCCCACGGTGTCAAACCAGATTAAGTTACTGGTCCAGCACGTGCCTTCTGCAGTAACCAGTAACTGATGATTTTAGAGGAACACAATGAGCTCCAGACCAAACCCAGGAAGCAGTTGGCCATTCAGCAGCTTGGAACAGCTCGAAGGGGAGAGGAGCTCCCTGTCCACCTCACAGGCTGTTCTTACCCTCACCTCCCCCTTTCACAAGCCCAGAGCAGCAGGAGCATGAGGTTACTGCAGGTACATCTCCCTCCAGCACAGATGCTGCACAGCATTAGATGAGTGACTTGGGGTTCCCACCCTGGTACTTTTGCACGACCCTGGAATAAAAACAAATACACACACATGCTCCTAGGTTTTCTCCTTCCCTGCAGCAGCTCCACCAGGCTCCCGAGCTTCCTGCCATCACCAAATCCATCCATCAGCTGCTTTCAGAGGGCTGAGACCACTTGACAGCTCCAGGCTACAGGTGACACCTCTCAGGGGTGCAAGTGATTTGCCATCAAACACTAGATCCTGCCTCTGCAGACACAAAACATCAAGGGAATAGTGCAGAAGGGTTGCTCTGGAAAAATCCCTGTTCTGGCTTCTCTTACTACTCCCTGCTCTTAAAAGAAAATAAGCCCACCACAACCCCAAGGCAAAGCAGACAAACAAAAGCCAAACAAAAAATTCACCACCCAACAATCCCTTTCCCACCCTCAACATACCTGGATCTGGAAACACACCAGCTCCAAAGAGAGCACTGAAGGGCTCTGCAACACGCTGCTGCAGGACAGAGCACAAGGCCAAATTCCTTCACAGCAAAGCTGCACCTCCAGGATCTCTTCCCATAAGACATGAAGAGGAAAGGACTGTGGATCATCCAAGCTGGATGCACACCGTCTTCATGCAGCACAGCATCCCAGGAGCACAGAACCAAAATTATCCAGTGCCTGCACTTGCCAAAGGACCTGAACCTAGATCCCTGGGAGCAAGGGTGCTCAGCTACTGCTGCATCAGGAGCACCTCAAAACCAGGGACAGGTGCTGCTCTCCTCTCCTGCTGTGACACCAACACTGCAGACAAGGGGTTCCAGCATTTCTGTTTGGTTTGGTCAGCCCTGCGGGTAAGACCAGGACATGAGCTCTGACCAACTCCCTGTCCTGGCTTCTGCCCTCTCTTTGGAGAGAGTAAGCAGGCAGGACAGCTCTGTTACCTGCACTTGAAGGAGATGGAAATGGGGAAGGTTGGGGGGCAGATGGGGAGCAATGGGAGTTTGTTTAGGTACCTATTGAGAACTTCACTCCCGCTGCTCTGTGCCATGCTCCAAGTTGTTCACAGCTCCAGAGCTCAATTTAAAAAGTAAGAGGCATTGTGAGTGAGCAGACTGCTGGAGCAGCCAGCACAGAGAGTGGATGGGCAAGATGGGAAGCCTCAGGCCAATGAAACACCGTACCATGCTGCCAACTCCTTGGCATGGCACACTCTCTTGAGCAAGACATGACTCCAGCTGCTACAGACTTCAGTGAGAACTGGCAAGCAAACAGTTACAAACCCAATGTTCCCATCGAGCAGGTGTCCACGACAACCTGCAGCATCATCACTCTACCAAATCCCAGCTGAACTTTGATGTCACAACAATTTCTAGAGGGAGCATGACCCTCAGGGGGATGCATCCACCTCACCATGGCACCTGGGGAACACCAAATCCACTCCAGTGTGACAGGTCCTGAACGTCAGAGCTGAAGTTTGCACCCCTGTGCTTTGAAAGAAGCCTCTTTTTCCTTCCCTCCTCCTCTGTGGATACAGAGGCAAAGCAGATTATGGCTATCCCTGGCTTTTTGACAACCACACACCCCTCTGTTTTTCACATGGAGGTTTTGGAGGCGAGTTGGACCAGCTGGATCACAGAGGTCCCTTCTGACCTTAAGCAGTCCGTGATCCTCACAAGGTGCAAAATCAACTCTGAGCATACCCACACCCAAACAGATGATAAAAACCAGGGCACCCAAGCCCAGAACTGTCAGGGTAACTTTGCTCTGGAGAGCATGGACACCAGCCCAGCAAGGCTGTCAGGCCAGAGATCTGATGTCAGAAAACAGAGGCAGGGAAGCCCTGATGTTTTACCACTATATCTTTTCTTCCCAAACATCTCACTTCTCTGGGTCCTGCTTTCTCCAAAGAAACAGCAGAAGTCCTAGAAGGACACGTGAAGGAGGTAGGTGCACATGATCACATTCCCCCTCCATATGGCTCCCGCCACTCATCAGTAAGCCCATGCCCCTTATTAACACCCCTACCATCCTCAAGGCAGCTCAAAGCCCCCAAGACAGGACTCTCTGGCAGTTCTGACTTGATTCTTTTCACACATTTAAGCCATGGGACTCACAAACACACCAAGGCCACGAATGCCTCACCCTGGGTTCCTCTCCAGAATTAAGCGGTGCGATGGGGGAGAAGGGAAGGGGGTACAGCACGTGCCCTCCCACCAGCTGCCAACAACAAAGGCAGGTCTCCTCGCTTCCCTCTAAAAGCAGAGGGATTGTATATTTTTAGCATTAAAAAACAATTAATAAAATGAGCCTGTTCCTCCCTCCACAGCCACTGAGGCCCAGAGGTATTTCATTCTGAAGAGGCTTTGACAGAAAAACACAAAGCCTTTGCAGAAAGCTGCAGGAACCCCCAGCAAACACGTATCCTCTGTAAAAGGAAGGAGCTCAGGTTCAGCCACGTTGAGTGATGAACAGAGGAGCTCAGATTCAGCCACACAGATCTTGCAATGTTTTCCCACCCCAAATTCTCTCCTGACCAGAGGAAAGTCAAGCAATTCTCAGTGCTACAAGCTGTTCACAGAGCTCCCAAAGCACTGGGCAGCCCAGCAGTCCAACAACAGCCCAGGCCAAACCCTCTGAAGCATACAAGCAAGGAGTAGCCCAAAGGGACTTGTAACTAACCAGACTTTGTCAGCTACACACAGCTACCCAGGATGTATTCACAGACAACCTCTTTGCCCTAAGCAGAGATTTCAGCAGTAAGATCCCTCTAACATGCACCTAGAGTTCTTCAGTAGCTGTGTCCTCCTGGAATGCTGTGGAAGGCTGGGACATGGTCTTGTTTAAAAGGTGGAATGCTAATGCACAAGAGGCACAGGGACTCAAATCTGGATGTTTCAAGCCTACTGCTTCTATCATTAAGACCCTTTATCTTGAACCTCATGTCCACCTGCTTCCAGCAAACAGTGAACTCCAGGCCAACAGACTCACCCAGGGCACAGGAGACAGTGCAGCCTCCTCCCAGCTTCTGAAACCTCGAAAGCCACAGAGCACCAACCACTCCCCTTATTCCCACCCCACCACGAGGGAATCCTCCCCCAATTCACAGACCAAGTACAGACCAAAGTCCCTTGTGAAGCACTCACATCCCTGTTTTCCTGCCAGGAAGGTCTGGATTCATTCACGAGAAAACCCAGAGCAGGCTTGGCTCTGTGCTGCTCTAGATTAGCCAAAGCACTATTAGCTCTGAAGGCAGCCACAGGCAGGGACAGGAAATCAGCAGGAAACACAAAGTCTGTCTCAGAACCCCCGTCCAGCCTCAAATTGACTCCCCAGTACTCCACTTCCTTCCTGCACTACAGGACTCCAAGGATGAGGCTCTACCTACCCTGACTAGTTCTATTGACTTACTCAGTTTTTTAAAGGAATGTATTTATCTGTTTCTCTCGGGAAACCAATCATCTGCTGTTTCTTCACCCTGTTGTTTCAACCGTCTCGCCATGGGAACCGCAGGTACTTTGATGCCTGGCAGCCTGGTTGATCTCAGCAGGTCTTTTGAACCCACTCCCATAATCGCTGCCTGAAGCAGGCTCTTCCCACGCGATTCACTGCTCCGTGAATCACGGCCAGTGATTTTCCTGTCTCCAGGAACCATGTGGCACTTAGCTGGGATGAGCTCTCTTCTCCCTTTTGCAGAGGAAATACATAAAAATATCAGAAAAAAAAAACCCACTCCTGCCCTAACAGGCCACTGACTTTATCTGCACCGAGACCAGCAGTTCCTGTTCCACCCCCAACATCTGCTCCACCACCAAGGCTAGTTGTTCAGGGAATTTATTTTCATGAGCCAAGATTTCACTTCAGTTTCTCAAGCTCCTCCAAGCCACAGACTTGGAATCACGAGCAGTCACAGCTGGCACACGCCAGGCTGCAGACACACCACCTTTGCTGTGCCCAGTGCCAGCTTTGTACTGGAAGCTCCTAAATCTCAGCGCTGGCTGTGCACGGGCACAATGGTTTATTCATCTGTCAGCTCTCAACTCCCTCCTGAACTCTTCAAAGCAACAGTGAGGAAAAAGCAGCAGTCTGGAAGGAATAATCCAGTGGGAAGGATGGAGCTCTGCTCGCAGGATCCCTCTAAGCTACAGGGGACAAACACATCACAGACCGATGACCAGAAGCACGGGCCGGCCAAAGGTTGGTACGCACAGCGGAGGGTGTCGGGCGCTGCACAAAACAGCCTTTTTAAAAGCCTCTTGGGCACTGCTAGGGACTCAAGCCCATGACTGAGAGCAGAGACAACAGCTAATTGGTTTCAAACCATTACCAGCTCAACAAGAAGACTCAAGACAAGGCTACAAAGGAGCAAAGCGTGACATCGCTTGCCTCGGTCTCCCAGAGTCGTGCAACAGATGCCCTGAAGCAGATTCTGAAACACGCAGCAGCAGAAAGGCAAGAAAACAAGGACTACAGATACTACAGGACCATCACAGAAAATGCCTCCAGTGGAACACCACAACAGCTCGGGGACACTCAGAAGCAAGCAGGTATTCCTAGAAGTCTAGCAGCTTCAAACAGACTCAAGCGAGAACAAACACCCAACCAGGCTGGAATCTACACCAAGCAGGCAGTAGGCAGAGGCTCAAATACTATCAGCAGAAAAACACGGCAGCCCTCTGTAGCCAAGCCCCCAGGCAGAGGATTTTTAGATGCTTTTGACATACCTCTCAACCTGTCAGAGACTGATTGCAGGACACCAGTCCTCCAACATGATGAAAAATTCCTCACTGTAAGTGGCTGAATGGGAAGGGGCAGAGGCAATGACTCAGAGACACATTTGAGGTGCTGATGTCATCGAGGAGGCATAGAAATTTAGGGTTGGAAACACTGAGCATTTTTTCAGAGTAATTGTTACGGTGTGTTTCCTTCCCCTGGATCTGGTATTCAAAGCATTTCACTGCTTTTGCATGAAAATGACTTCTCTTACTCATTCGAGTTCAGAAACTCCTGCTATTTACTGCCACCCAACTGGTCACAGTCCTCCATCTGTGACACCTACAGTGTAGTCAGGAGGTCAGAAAGGAGCCACATAAACATGACAAACTCCTTAAAGGACCTGAGAACCCATTCCCAGGCAGCCACCTTCACAGCTTGCGAGGAAGAGCTGGGATGAGTCCTGCAGTCTGCTTTGCAGGAGGCATCAGCAGCCCTGTAAAAAGGACGCAGCTGGGCATCACATCACTGGAAATCCAGCTCTAGGTCTGACAAAGAATTGAATTGAGCCTCTGAATGAAAGGACCAGACACCCAACAGGCTGCAAAGCCACTCACCCCCGAATGCAGAGCCCCAGATTCAAGCTGAGAGGTAAGCAGGTAAGCAGGCTCCTTCCCCTCCTCCTTACCTTCGCACCCGGTGGTGTAAATGCTGATGCTGCCGTGTTATAAGGGCACTTTCCCACACAGGGCCACCGTGACTACTCCTATACCAGCTCACGGCTGGGTGCCCCGGGTAGGGCGCGCTAGTGAAGCCATGGTCCGACTCCGTCTCTGCGGCCAGTGATGAGGCAGAGCTCCCCATGGTTTCCCCCCTACCCAGGCCACGCTGAGATTTATCCTAGGTTAGGTCCAAGCCAGTGACACGGGCAGTTCGGGTGGAAGAGACGAGGCGCTGCGGCATGGGCTGCCGTAAAGATCCCAACACAATGGAGAAAGGAAGGTCGGTTCTGATCAAGAGTTTGAAACAAAACAAAACAAACAAACAAAAAAAAACAACAACAAAAGGAAGGGGGGGAAAGGAAAGAAAAGAGAAAAAGATAAGGTATGATTTAAGCAACAACTCTCCATTTTCAGAAGCCTATAAACACATGCTGTGACCAGGATCCCCATCCCAGCACCTACTGGGAAGGGAAGGGCCGCTTCACTGAGTCCAGCTTTCACAGATGGGCTCTAGAAGAGGCTCTCCCCAGTTCAGCACCAGGAGTTCCCAAGAAGCAGCCTGCCTAGCACAGGAGAGCACACCAGAGCCCAGCAGAAAGCCCTTGCAAGGTAAAGCAGCAGGAAGGGGGGCAAGCGAGTCCCACGTAGAGCCCAAAGCTTGTGAATCACACACACAAAAGGTTATTCCAAAAGCTCCAGGCTCTGGTGGGCACACCAGGATGTTAACTACCTCAGCTACAATGACTTGTGTGCAAGGAGGAGATTTTATTTTTCTTTTATTTATATAAAATGAAATATCCCTCTCTTCCCATTCCCTACTAGACCACAGTAAGGCTGAACACGGGCACGCTGGCTATCTGCACAAGTTCTGTTTTCTATGACTGTTTCACACAGCACAACAAAACTCTTTCAGCTCATGCTAATTGTGGTCTTATACAAAGCATCCCTCTACCCAGAGAAGCGGGTTTGGGGCTTTGACTGTTCCTCCTTTTCTCCCTCTCTCTTTCTACTTTTTTATTCTTTGAGCATCCTCACAGTTAAACCACAGAAATGTTCTGGTCCTCTACTATTCAAAGAAGTTTAAACATATACATGTCTCTCCTTAAAGGAAAAAGTCATGGCAATCTGGATGCCTATCAGGAGGAGAGGATCACGGGAACATTTAACAGAGTAAAAAGGAAGAAACGAGGAAGAAGAAAAAATTAGCACAGCTGAGCTTATTCAATTACCCACCAGGATTTATAGATGAATGAACCGCAGAAAGACCTTTGCGAAGAAACTACTTCAGGCAGTAAAAAGGCTGAAACAAAGACTTCTAAAATACAGTTTTTCAATCCCAGGATTGTTCTAAGGGATCAAGAGAGGCCTTGATAGATAACAGATTCTCGAATGTGGCAGCTCAAGGAGCAGGTGCAGTTTTGCTGGGAGCTTAATACCAGAACGTGCCTGCGTTAGACCATTAGCTGGAGAATATTAACTGCTCCGTCGTGGTCTCTTCCCTGTAGCCTGCAAAGCTCAGACTAACTAAATAAAACTGGAAAAATCACCCAAGAATGCAATTTTCCCAACCTCGATTTCCTCACTTTAATTGGTCTGCCTAAGAGCTGCTCATCAGCCAACACATCTCCACACTTCGCTCCCTGCTACCTGCCTGGCTGAAAGACTTCACTGATTTTTGCAGATCCAGCCAAAATGGATCCCTGGCGCTTCCCTCTCTCATTTCCTGCTACTCAAGCAGTTAATTTGCAACAAATCCAATTTTCTGGCTAAATGAAAGCCATGTGATGTGAAGGGAAGAGTACTTCCAAGCGTGCCCAGCTCTAGTCTAACCGGAGACATCAGTTGCCCCACACCTATGGTGTGTCTGGCTTTTCTGCCGCATCTCCTGGGGGTTCCCCCGCAGCCAAGTGCCATACCTGTGCCAGCAGCTGAGCTGCACTGTGGCATCAAAGGCATGGAGGACGTGTTAGAAGAACCAACTCGGTGTCTCACCTCACAACTTGGCTTCTACCACAGAAAAGTAAACAAACAAAAGCCAGATGGGTAGAGCACCACCCCTGTACAGCTCAGAATCACAAGGTTGGAAAGGACCATTGAGATCATCGAGTCCGACCGTCCCTGTCCTCTCCTGACCCATCTCCCTGAGCACCTCATCTCCCCATCTGTTAAATACACCATGGGGTGGTGACTCCACCCCCTCCCTGGGCAGCCTGTTCCACACCCCCACAGCTCTTTGGGGGAAGAATTTCTCCCTGACATCTCATCTGAACCTGCCCTGGCGCAGCTTGAGGCCATTCCCCTTGTCCTGTCACCTGTTCCTGGGCAGGACAGACCATCGCCCACCTCTCTACAACCTCCTGTCAGGTCATTCCAGGCAGGGAGAAGGTCTCCCCTCAGCCTCCTCTTCTCCAGACTTCTTCTCCTAACTCACCACAGACTGAGCTAAACAGAAGGCAGAATGCTCAGTCAGTTATTAGCCTTTCCCCCCCTCCTCGAGCAGACCTAAACTGCCAAACAAAGCAATCCCACAGGCTGGCTGGAGACAACTTCCTCAGCCGACTCTCAAGCTGGAAAAGCAGAACCCTTTGCTTCCTCCTCCTCCACACGGGAACGCCAGTTTTAGCTCACCACAACAGGCGAGAGACATGCCTGCCGCCCGCATTGCTGCTGCTCGCGCCCGGCCCGTCCTCCTCCGCCAGGTCCACACCGGAGTCTACGCAGGCAGCTCAACGCAACCACTCTGCGGGGACAGGAGAGCCCGGGAGTCCTGCTTTAAAGCGGTACAGTGAAACCAGACGGTGGGTGGGGCTGGGGAGTGGATGGGATCTATAAATAGGTGGAGGATAACCTAGCTAAGTCGTAGTGATCTCCGAGACTGTCTGGTCTAAGTGGGCTGCTTGGCCGCGAGCACCGCGCGAAATCGGATTTCTCTGGGCAATGCGGTAAATCCTTTTCTTCAGGGTCACCCCTCACGCCAGGTAAGAGCAGCCAATGAACAATATTTAGGTGGAAATGTTGGCCCAAGGAGGGGAGAAGACGAACCTGTTCAGAAACAGGAGGAGCAGCGGCATTACAGCCCAACGCAAAGCGTGGACCTGCTCGCCAGAAAACCCCTCTGGCCAGCACTAAGCAAATGAAGAGACAGCAAGAAGTAGAGGTGAGAATGAAAACTACAGTCCAGCAAGGGAAGGTGTCAACTAAAAAAAGCCTACAAAGAAGCCAGCCTCTCTGGAAGCACTCAGCCTTATTTTTGAGGCATTTCTCCCACTGGGCAGGGAGATGCCCCAGGAGATGCCATGCAGGGCACATCACCCTGCGTGCAGGGCAGCAAACTGCCAAGAGCTCCCCTGCCTCGGTAGGAGAGAGCAGGTTTTTCCTCCTAATTAATAAAGCACTGCTTCCACCCATCTAATCAGGAGAGGAAGCAACAATGGGAACAGATTGAAGTGTCTCCAGAAGGGTGGATCTCACTCATGGAAATTAACAGTTAAGCACCTTAGCAAGATGCTGAGTTGGGATTTTGGGTTTTTTGCCCCTTGCAGCTGCAATAATTATTAGGTTTCAACTGACATCATTTAACTGCTCCTAAAATACTGCTTCCAAAATAAGATTTGATCTTTCCACCTCCAAACCGCTCACACCCACTTACCCTGATCTGTTGGACGTGAGGCAGCCCCTTCCCCAAACTGCCCTGCCGGCACCCCGAGCAGCAGGCACTAACAGCGTGTTCAGGATGGCAAAGCTTTCCCATGGAGGTTCCTCCTGCTGCCAAGACAGCAAAGCAGTCTCCTGGATGCTTCCAGAAAAACCTCAGGACCAGTCAGCAGTGCTGACCCTTGGGCCCCAGCTCTTCTGTCGCAACACCCACAGAGGAGCAGGCAGGAAGGGTGGGGATCTGGGTCTGCTCAACCTCCTTTCCTTCCCTCTTCCTTCAAAGTAGGTTCTGGCTCTGAAGAGAGCCAAAAAAAACCTCAGAATCAGCGAGAAGAAAACCAGGAACTAGCCCATGTGTTTCAATGCATCCAGGCAGTTGTAGGATCGACTTTCCCAAGGATTTAGGACCAGCATCACGCTCTTCCCTCTGGGATGCAGCAAGAGGAGATAAGAGTTCTTTGGAGCTGCTCCAGCCTGCTGAGGAAGCCAGCGATGCCAACCCGCCCCAGCTGGTCCCACGGGTAGAAACCCCCTTCCTGTGACAGGTTATCTCCACAGCCCTTTCCTCATTACTTATTCATCCATGTAGTAGAAGCCAACCCAGCTCCTGCCCAAGTCTTCCTCCTCTCTTGGTTCTCAGCCTCCCTGACTCAGGGACAAGTCTTTGCCACATCATTATTTCCTCTATTCTCCTAATCTGTAAATTAAGTCACCTCTGAGATACTTCCTTGCTCCAGGGAAGTCTCAGGAATGAAAACACAGCCATGCCACAGACCAGACAGCTCTCGATTACGGTGCTGGGCCAGCAGCTGGCACAGGAGTAGGCACACCATGTACCTGGAGGAAAAACATCCCTCAGAGCCAGAGGAATGCCCAGAGGAAGCCACATCGCAGGAGGTCTCCTTCGAGGAATGGAGCTGCAAGTCCCAGCCCTTCTCCTCCCTCTGCTGTGTGAACTCCCCTGCCTGGAGGCTCACTATGGCAGGCTGGGAGCTGGCACCACCCTCAGTGGCAGAGGAGGAGTTCTCAAGACTCACACACAACCTGCTGCTTGCAGGGAGCAGCAAGTGTTCCTGAAGAGCTCTGGATGCCCCGTTACCGCAGCCTCCTCTCCAGGGACTGCAGGACGGAACTCACACATTTTAACACCAGTTTAAAACCAGTTAAAACCCAGTCCAGGGGCAGGTGAGTGCGGCTGGAGGAGCTGGGGTTGGTGTGGGGCATCGAGCTGCTTTGTACACCACCAAGACAGAGCCCTCTCCCAGTGCTGCCAGCACGCTGGAGATGTCCCCACCTACCACCGAAGCAAGACATGCTCCCGGGGTCCAGGCAGGGGACAGCGTGCAGGGTTGGTAAGGCACACTGCATGTCAGCCTGAGAAGGTTGCAAAGTCACAGAGGAGGTGAGGTGCAGGCCAACTAAAGAAGGATGCAAAGTGGAGGCCTGATGGTGTGTCATGCCAACCACGCAAGGAAAAGCAGCTCAAGCCTTTGTGAGCACAGCAAGCCACGTGCAGCCAGGCTCCCAGCCCCACGAGGCAGGGTGGCAGAACCCAAGATGTGCACAGCCAGGTACCAGCAGCACACGTTGTATTCACCAGGCTGAGATGGCCCTGGTAAAAGAACTCCAAGGGAGGAAGGTGAGCAGCCCCTTCTTCTACAAGGCCAGGGGAGAAGAGTAGACAAGCAACAAGATGTCCATCCCAGACTGACACAGGACAGACTCAAATCCCAGATGCCAAACACTGACCCAATGAAAGCTCCTGTGATCACCCACCAGACCCCTCTTGCAAAGCAGCCAAGCAAACACAAGTGCTCCAAGCTGAGCAGATGCCTTGCACAAAGCTGGTGTCCTGGTGACAAGAAACAAAGTTCTACTGCTCTTTCTTCCTGTCCTCACCTGCCAAGCCAGCACTGCTGCAGCCTTGGCAAGTTCCAGCTTCTGGCAAAGCTTACTGGAAGAGAGGGGTGGGAAGGTACCTCCAGGGCAGACTGAGGCACAGGTAGAACAAGAAGGACAGGCAGGTTAGCAGGCTCTGCTGGGAGGTGGGAGGCTTTTTCAGCCCTCACACTCAACCCCAGAGCTTCCCTATGACTCAGGGCATGGTCCTGTGACTCAGGGATCATCGCTGCCTTACCTCCCAGGGCCACGAAGCGGTCATGTTCACAAGGCACTATGGCACTCCAGTGACAGGCAGAACAAAAGCACCACAAAAGGGAGGACCAGGAAATGCCCACACAAATGTCTGGTATGGGGCAGCAATGCTGAGAGAAGAGATGAAGGTGTTCCAGCCTGAGAGGAAATCTATGGGACTGGAAAGCTGCAAATGAGCTCTTTCCAAATCACACTGAGACACAAGTTTGGTGCACTACTTGAGGAGATATCATTAACAGCTTTCCAGGTGGGCTGTTAATGAGGTAACAATATCATTTGACCTGGAGGCCTACACCAGCACAGAACCAGACCTCATGCTCCATGCCAAGCTTCAGCAAAGTCCAGAGCAGCAGCACATCTTTCTGGCCACGGACATTAACATGCAAAGGCAAGCTTGGGCACCTTTACCTTCTTCCAGCTGCCTTGAAACTGGTTCAGGCCCAACTTTAACACAGAAGAAACTCATACAGAGCAGCTGAGTCGGGCTGAGCTGCATTTAATGCCCAGCACTGATTCTTCGTAAGTATGGAGGCAGAGGAAGAGGCATCCAAAGCCTGAAGTGAAAGACTGACAGGAAAAGCAGATTTATTGCAGAGCCAGCTTAGCCACAGAGCAACTAGTGTCAAAGTCTGGGAAAGTTTCCTCTTCCCCCTTGCACAGGACACTGTAAACCAGTGATTATCCAGCGAGCTGCTGGAAATCTGTCACGGTCACTTTGAGAGACGGGATTACACAGATTTGAAAAGTCAATCAACACATGTAATTACAAGCTGGGGAAAAAGAGGGAGCAGCACTGGACAGGTTTCTGCAAAGTAAGGGTTAACATCCAAACTTGTCTCCACTGTCAGCTGAAGAGCAGGAAGGTCCTTATCTGAATTAGCAGGGAAAGAGCAACAAGAAGCAGGGCCTGAACATACAGACATAAAAAAAATCCCCAAACCAGCACAACCAAGTCTCCAAAACCCTAGTGCTCTATTAAGTCAATTAACACTGCCTCAATGAAGTGTAATGAGCCACGGGTATCCTCCAGTTTACTAGCCAATTGTGGGTGACTCGAGTGCAGCGTTAACAAAGGCGTGTGTGGGCTGGCACGGCTGTCTCTCTCATTAACAACATCGCCCTAATGCCACAGAAAGACAGACAAAGGCAAGAAACAAAACAAGACAAGCCACAGCATCCAATCTGGGGAAACTTTACCAGCAGATTTAGTTTCCAGATCTTTTTCTCCCTGTATTTATAATCCCTGTAGCAGAGCTCTGTCATCCTAGTCAGCCCACAGACTGCCCCAGCTACAAAACATGCCAGGCTGAAAAATCACCTTGACAGGCTGCCTGCTGAGACCAGCAGCATTACAAAAACCAGGAAGCTTTTACTTCCCTGCTACCAATATGCTATAGAAGTCATGGGAAGTCACATAAGCAGGGATGCTTTGCAAGAAGAACACACACGGGAGTCTTGCCAGGAAAAAGGCATCTTGAGTAACACATGTGCTCTTAGTTTCCTTTCCTCCCCCCACCCCGGAAAGGTTTAACTACACTCTGGGTTACCCAGTAGCAATAAAACATTTCCCCCTCCCTTTCTCACTTACAGCAGAGTGTTGATTGGTAAACAGCAGATCTTCCTGTCTGAGGCTGTGCCAGCCTGTGCAGAACAGAACTGTTGTTATTGCACATTCACAGCTAGAGATAAACATGAATAAGAGCCACGAGTAAGAGCCAGGCACTGGCTCTTCAATACGTTGCTTTATCGGGTTCACCTTGATTCAACTGCTTCTGACAACATCTCTCCCTCCTGAAGGGGCAAAATGGCACAAATAGCAAGGACAAACATTTAAAAGAAGAAGGCAGAAGTGACAGTAGCACAAAAAGTGCTCTTCTGTACTCACTAACACTCACAAACTGCGCAGCTCAGAACTCCACCCGCACTTAAAACGCTCAAAAGCACAACATGGAAACCAACAGGCCCAGCAAAACTGACCTCCCAAAAAGAAGCAACAGCAAAGCAAAGTAGCTTTCAACACATTCCTCAGGACATCAAGCGCTGTGACTGGTGCAGGACATAAAGGTTACAGGGAACCAAGGAAGGAAAACAAAAAAAAATTTGCAAGTCATCTCTCATCTGCAAGATGACACTCTGTAATGGCACGAGTACAACAGACCAGCCCAGGAAAACTGGATACTGGAAGCCAGAGGAGGGTTTCTAACCTTTCAAAGAGCCAATCTCTGGACCAGCTGCTCCAGAAGCACTGAGGGAAAAAAGCACAGAGTTAGTTCCAACGATTAGTTCCTGGACCAGTTCACAGCCTGCACAAGATGATCCTCCTCCACAGTAGGGAACTGGCCCTGATGACCTATGAAGTTCCTCCCAATCACTCAGCAAGCCGAACTCGTAGAGGGCCATAGGTGCCAGGCACAGAGCAAACACGAGGTCATACCCAAAAGGACACCAGGGATTGTACTGCAGATTGTGCTAAGCTGACAGATAAGCAGTTGAAGAGCTGGCCACTGCAGAAGGGAGGGGAAGAGAGCTGCAGCAAGAAGCGGAGCCTCACAGCCAGTGAAAACCCAGGGCACAGACATGGAAAGCAAAGTCTCAGAGACTGGAGGTGGAGGCAGTGTCCCCTGAGCACACTGTCCCCAGACACTCCAGCCCCAGCTTTAACTCACACAGATCAGACAGACAGTAAATATACAATTTGTCCAAGCCACATCCAGCTGCATCCCTTGCCAGAGGCAGCTCCCAGTCTTCACCGCATTGCCCTGTCCAGACCCACAAGACTTGTCACAGAAAGGCAGCAGTACCCACGGGTCTCCTTCTACCATTTTAATACAATTTGGCCTTTCCTGGCTTGAATCAGGCATCACATCCCAATTTCCAACCAACTGGCCTAGATTTAAACCACTGCATCTCTGGCTGTGACTCAGGCAAGCACAGAGGTACGACGAGCCCGACAGACAATGACAGCATTTGGCATTTCCATCAGAAACAACCAGGAGATGGGATAAAAGCTTAAGATTCACCAAGAACTGCATAGGAGGCTGCCACCTTCTCTGTGAGCACAGGGGAGGTGGGACAGGGAGAGTGAAACCCAGGGTGAGGCAAGACAATAGTTTCTCTTCCAGCAGTTCAGTTGGATAACCTACTGGGGCATCACAGCTTTGCTCACTCTTCACTTCCAGATTACACCTGCACCCTGTCCTGGGCCACCCCAAAACCACACAGATCCTCCTGCACACCAATGTCATAACCACAGCTTCTGTTGGGACAAGATACTCTCATTGAAGACATGTGACTGGAGTAACACCTAGTACCAGTGCAGTGACACAGATTTAACAGTGCCTGGCACCACTACGATACCCCCCTTCCTCACCAGCACAGCCAAACTGACTTACTGTCTCCACAACCAGCTCCTCTTCAGCTACAGCTGAAGCTGTAGGACGTGTTCCATTACACAACACCTTTAGCAATATCTGCCCATGAAAACAGTTATATGAACAAGTACAATGATCACATGAAGAAAACGCTCTAGTCTGAAGATGAGAGGGCTGAGATGCTTTGAGTAAGCAGCTGCCTTTGCTGCAGCCACACAGGGCACCCAGCACACCTCCCCGTGCAGTGATGGAGCTGGCCTCCTAACCAAGGACAGCCGGCTGCATCCTGAACCCATGTTAACCCAACAGGCAGATGGAGAGGAGATCATGTTATAGGAATCACACTCAAACACCTTGCAAAGGTATCCTTCTGCCTCAGGTGCCACAGACCCCCAACATTCCCTCCCCCAGGCTCTGCACACGAAAGCACCCTGCACAGCAACATCAGGCAAAGGGAACAAGGGCTTTGCACGCCTGCAGCAGCATTCACGAGATGCTCTAAAGCTGAACCAAGACCAGGAACGTTACTACATCCCCCACAGCTGAGGACTAGGCATGGCACAGACCTCAGGCAACACCTGCCTGGTGGCAGTCACCACTAAAGTGCTTGTGGCCTGTCTCTGTTGCTCCCAAATAGTAAGAGATTCCTGAAGACCTCTGCTCAGGCCACACACTAAAGTCAGAGACTCCAGGCAGACCAGGTCAGCCAACACACAGCATGCCAGTATCCATTCAATTCATCCAAAGCCCTGGCCTGGAATGGAAGAACAACATCAGACACTCTCCTGCAGCAGATGCTGCAAGCACATCCTGAAGGTACAAGCTCAGACTGGATTCCCACCACCTTGTCCTGTCTCAGCTGAGCAGGAGCTGGGAACTGCCGCAGCACTGTGGTTACTGCAGGCAAAGGAACACAGAGTTTCTCAGATTGATTTATTTCCCTGCCCTTGCACTGCCTCAAACACACCATGGGACAGCCAACCAGTTCCCATGGCTTAAGACTGCCAAGTCCTAGAAGACCTCACATTTTCCACTCTTAAGAGTTTCTTCTTCACCAGAAAACCAGAAGACACCAGTACCACCAGTCGTAAGAGCACACAGCCTTCACGCAAACAGCAAGGACAGGAGAACACTCGAAGAGGAATAAAGACAGACAAAACCAAGAGGCATAAGCAACAAGCAGCAGGGTATCCATGCTTACAAAATAGGGGAGAGAGGGTCTTCTTCATTTCAGCCCCTCCCAGCCCAGCCCAGAGCCAACTGCAATCAGAAAAGCCTCTCACCCAACGTGGTTTCTGCTCTGCAGGTCCAATGCCTCTCGGTGTGGAGTCAGCCTGGCGTCCCTGGAATCGAACGGCAGCTGTTGGCACCAGCTGAGCGGCCCGGGTGGAGGAGCATGCTAGAAGGTCTCCGCACAGAGCCGCCGGCAGCACACCACGCCTGCTAGACGGAGCACCTGGCTGCTGCACCAGGCTGGTGGACAGAGAGGACAGGCAGGCACGTCAGAAGAAATGGCTGCTCAGCCTCCAGGCTGCTCAGCATCGCACCAGCACATGCAACCAACCTCACGTTTTAGGTGACTCAATCAGCATCCACCCGAACTGCAGCTCTCCGAAGGGATCTCTGCTTCCTACGGCATCCGGCTGGCGACAGGCTGGAGTTCAGCCCTGCCTGGAGACAGAAACCAGTCTGCTTTTGGGTCAACTTGGATTCTTCACTCGTGGTTTCAGAATCTTTGGCAGCGACTTTATAGCTCTGTTTCCACCACCAGCCTCACTCTCTGCCGGCAGCTGCTGTTTAGCATTCTGGCAAGAGCCGCCGTCGTACCAGGTAGTGCCAACACCTCACGAGCACAGCAGGATCTTAACGGTGAGGGTTCTGGACAGCTCTCGACAATTAGCAGCAGGGCAGGAGCTCCCAAGGGGTGCGGATGCGAGCGCAGGGATGTCTGGAGGGGCACGCTGCCTGAATGTTCAAATACAGAAACAGATGTTAATTACCCCACATGGCCAGGACATCATTAGCAGTTACATCTACTGGAAGTTCAGAAGTACAAATTCTTCTGATTATGTCAAATGTGCCCATCCCACCCCCAGAAGGCATGATGTTTGAACACTTGCCTCGGCAAACCTCCCTCCTCCAAGACATTTCCCCTTCCCCCTTCACACTCTCTGTTCTCCAAACAACCTGTTTTAATGATATTCTGACTTTGAGAAAGTGCTGTCTCCTTTGGGACAGGCTTTTATCAGACAGAAGCAACAAGACCCCAGTCCATAACTGTTTGGCTCACCAGCATACTCACTTTCTCTATTTTAGATTGGGGAGGGAGCAAAAATGCAAATAAGGATTCTGCTGAGCCTCTTTGGAAGCACAGCAGAAGCGCTCGAGAGCAGCAGGCCTGGTTCTGCCCCCCATGACCTTGCCCACTCTCCCCACAGCCACACCATCGGGTGGGTGACAGTGAATACACCAAGAACTTTTGTCTCCTGGTACTCTGCACCACTGGAATTTCCAGGCAGTGGGAATAATATGACCTGTGGTGAACGCTGGACACGTCCTGCTCAGACACCTACGTCAGTCTACGTGACACCACGTCATTTTTCTAGCAGGAGACGTGTTCACATACGCATGGGCTAGGAAGAGAAAGCGCTTAACACACAGCAGCTTAAAATAAAACCTTTTGGCTGTGCTGAAGTCCCAAGGACTGCCCGAGCTCGGGTGCTCCTGTGTCTCACAGGCAGGTGACTGATATTGACAAGATGGAGACATTGAGACAAGACCTTGACCACATCAGTGCTCCAGCCTCTCTGGAGAGCAGAGCTGCTACCATGGGGAAGACGCAGCCTAGCACACAAGGACTCTTGTGCCATGTTCCCTCTTCCAAGGACCAGCCCAGATACAGGGGAGTTTACTTGTTATCTGGCAAAGCAGTCCTAGAGCTAAATTCTCTGCAAGCCTCTTTGTTACAAGAGCAGAAGAACACAACCCAACGCAAGCTGGGAAGCTGCCCACGATACCCTCAGTAAACCAAAACTGGTGCTGGGAACAAGATGCCAAACGGGAAACTTCGGTGGCACAGGAAATGCCACATCAGAAATGGAACCAGGCAACATCACCAGAGCGGGACGATGGCTTTTTGTAGGGTCTGAGCCTCAGTGAACGTGGGTCAATAAGCCTGCAGCTGCAGTAAGGGATGCTAATCCCAGGGCTGGGGCCAGGAGCCAGCACACCCTCCCTGACACCCTCCCCTAATGCTCACGCTGTTGAGGCCTGCGGCACCCCAGGCTTGCAACAAGAGGGGCTGCATTGCAGGAACAGAAAAAGACTCAGCTCCAGTTTTTAGAAATCAAACTTGATCATCTCAAGCTGGCAAAAATAGCCCCATGTTCCCTCAAGTTATTTTCTTTTCAACGAGGCAGGGTACAGCACAATAGGAAATATCAGCAGTTATGTACTCAACCTCCAGAAACCCAAAGGGCCAATTCTAGCAACCCACGGCAGCTTTCCAATCCTCCCTGATCTATTTGCTGGAGTTAGACTGAAAAGCGTGCTGCCCCCAAGCCATTCAGCAAACTCCACATCCCACTAATTACATCAATATAAATGTATTATCTTGGCTGTCAAACATCGGCTGCCTGAGCAGGATGACGCTCTGCAATGTAAATGCAGGAAAACAATTGCTCTTTCTGCTGGTGACACATTTCTTTGGATCTTATTTCCTTTCCAGGGCTCCCCCTTCTCCCTTCTGCCCAGGCACCAGGGCAGCAGCATTTTTTTCCCAAAGCAAGAGGAAATGCCACTCAAAACCCCTCCTCTTTTAAGCGGCCGAACATGAGCAAATTTTGGGAACACCACTGGCATTTCCTAGCCAGCCACAGCAAAGGGAGCCGTAAAGGCAAGAGTTAAATGTTTCTCACGCACAGGCAAGAGCCCTTCTGCCTCCCTTGGACTCCTCAGATGCCATTGCTAAACACAAGGCAAGCAGCAGCACCCCAAATTGCGACAGGAACCTGGTGGCGGCCTGCTCCTCCCTGCCTGGCTCGGTGACGGTGGCCTGGAAAGGGCTACACACTCAGGCAGTGTTCAGCAGCAAGAAGCAAGGCTGAGGTAAAGGCAGGCAGATCCAGGAGGCTTCTGGGGAGGAGGCAGAAAGCAAGTCTCGCTCTGGAGAGTGGGATTATGACGGAAAACGAGGAGGAAGCCACTGACTCACCTGTCCCACCCGCATAAGCAGCTTTCCAAGGCTGCACTGTGTATGACCTTTCTCAGGTCCCCAGGTTCCAGCAAATGGGCTGTTCATATGTTTTGTCCCAGCACTTCTGCTTTCTAAAATGGCCTCCCCGTTCCCTGACACAGGGTCTGCCTGCAGGCTCCCTTCATTCCAACCTCCCCCTGCTTCCTGAAGACCCTCACCCAGAGAAAGCCACAGGACCCATTCCTTCCCGGGCCCTGCTGCTCACACAAAGGGTGGGTAGGGACCCAGAAACAAACAAAAGCCTGGCTTTGGGTGAAACAGGAGGATAAAAAGCATTTCTACTACTTGCACCTCACCGGAGGTCAGCACAGCCATGGCTGGCCCAAGCACTGCCTGGGTCTTGTCTCTGGGTCTCAGACACAACTCCTGCAAAGCCAGCAAATTCCCACAGAACCTCCGGGATGGATGAAAGCACTGTGTTTTCTGCAAGATAAAGCCAAGCACTCTCAGCTGGCTGAGGCAACATCAAGGCCCAGGCCACTTCCCTCCACAAAGCCAGCTGTATTCAGAGCAAAGATAAAGGGTGCCCGGCAGCCAGCCCAGGACAGCACATCTCATGGGGGCATCCAGCCCTTCTGCGAGACAGCTCCAAGTTTGGGCAGGATGCCTGATCTGGTTTTATGTGCATCTTTAGCAGGCTTGGTTTTGTTTTCAGTATTTATTCCAATTCAAGAGGCATTATGCCTGGCCCACACCTTGGGTTCCCTTTCCCTCACACACCAAGTCATCAGGCTCAAGTTGCTCTTCCTTCCTGCCAAGCCAATACGGCTTCACCACCATAGCAAGTCACATCAAACCTTCAAAGGCCTCACCAGCCCTCCAACTCCACCCGGGGAAGGGAGAAATGTTGGGTCTTGCCTTCTGCCTTCAGCTCCTAAAGCCTTGGACACAAACAGAAGCTGATGCAACCTTAAACTAGTTAACATCCCCACGTACACAAAGTCATGGTAATTGGAATCATGCCTCCCTAACACGTTACACTACCACAGCTCATTCCGCAGGCAGAGCTCAGTCCTGGTTCACTCAGACACGAGCCAGTGTGTCCAGCAGACGGTCCCAAGGACCAGCAGTGTCGCAGGAAGCCAGGCTGTCACTCGGCCGCCCCATCACAGCTCTTCTCTGGTTTAGGAAAGGTGGCAGCTCACACGGAGCCCCTGAAGCACAAGACCCTACGAGTCCCGTGTGACACCGCAAAAAGTACAGCAAGATCTCTGTGTTCAGACTGACAAGTGCTACAGCCTGGGCTCTGCAGCCCACCCCCATCAGCCAGTGGCTGTGACCCACTCGTCTCCATCTCAGCTCCCTCTAAACCAATCTCCCGGTGTCCAGTACCTCCTGACTGACCTGCAGCTGCACACCACCGGCTGTGCACGAACGCCCCAGGCCATGTACAGTAAGCACTTCTCAGATAACCTTCTGTCCGACCATGAAAAACCACCCATCCGCATCCCAGGCCCAAAGGCCTGCGGAGTGCTGAGCGCCAGCTGAGATTTCAATCTGAAAAAACGCTTGGAGGAAACAACATGACATTTCAAACACAACGTGCACATTATTCAACCTCACCCAACGCTCCAATAGACGACCACCCCAAAACATTTGTTTCTCGATGCTTGGGAAGGAAGAGATGCATCCCAGAAGCAGGCTCAGGGAGAGGAGAGCTGCTCAGAAAATGGAGTGGCCAGCCAGCGTTCAGAGCCTTTTCCAGTCACTGTAACAGACCTCTGCATCCAGGATCTGGAGGCTGACACGCTTATAACTGCGGCAGAGCTGACGTGCAGTAAAACCTAAGGGTCTTGATGAGGCACTGGGGCCCAAACAGCCTTCGGATGCTTCAAAGACCCAAACATAAGAGCCAGCTGACTGCTTCTAAAGGGCAAAGTCGTAAATGCTTGAGAACTTTGCACGAACCTTGCTTAGCCCCTACCAGGGTTACAGTGCAGACCTGAAGGACAGCTGTCGGCAGCTCCCTTGGGAGCTCCAGCCCCGGAGCCGGCACGGTGCCCGTTACCCACCCCTTGCCCGTTACCAGCGAGGCTGACCTGCCCAGAGGAGACCCGGGAGGTTCAGTGTCCCCACACCCAGCACCCTGTGAGGGCTCGGCGCTGCACGCCGGGCAGGGACG
>VXBZ01010007.1:56175-78234 GCA_013399135.1 Heliornis fulica | reverse complement strand
GTGTTGTTTTTTCTTCCCCAATCTAATATGAAACTAACTAGATACTTTCTAATGATTTCTAATTTTGGATGGATTTGCTGTTTTTCATCTCCCAGCCAGATTTTTCTTCTAATCAGCGCGTGGGCATTTTTGTTGTTACAGGTTTACTGCTGGAGAAGCTTGTGATGTTGTATCTACCTGTTAGTAGACTGCGACAGGGAAAGAAGTATAAAGAATCCCTTTGTGTTTTAGAGACAGAGATTTCATTTTTTTAGGGCCTGTCTAGTTTGAGGAATCTTTTATCTTGCTGATCAAACTAAGTATCAAAGGTTCCTTGGATAAGCGTATGGGAACATGTTCCTGATGTCCTTGGTCCTAAGAGGTTTTTGAGATATATCATTGAAATTAAATTCTGAGATTAGATGACTTTATCTCTTTTTTTTTGGAATTATCATCCTCCCTACAACCTGAACATTCAATGTTCTCCGTAACTTTGCGTCTTTGAGCTGGTACCTTAAGCCCTTGTGTGAAGGCTGGAATGGTGAGACATGCAAATGTCGAGTTAATGAGCATTGTAAGTATTAAAAGCCACATGTTTAGATAATTATGCCTTCAAAAAAAGAGAACAATGATAGGAAATGACAGTCCAGAATAACAAACCTGCTTTACTCCTCAGGGTGTACTTGCTCAATTGCACTTAGGTCTTTTTGCAGACCCAAGATATTCCCACTGGGTACAGCCCCAGGTTTGAAAGCTCAATCTAGAACTCTCCAATAATTTTAACATCAGTCCAGTTATTTAGGTCTTCTGCATGCTTCCAGGTAGCGAAATCTCCAGTTAAGATGGAGAAATCTGCAGCTCAGAAGTGTTTTGTAGATGCCGGGCAGAGCAGGTACACGGAAGGTCCTCAGCATGGTGTGCATACACAAGGATCACCTTTCGCAGTGCAAAGCCAAGACTCCTCCCTGAGGGTGGCTTCTCTTTCTTGGTCATTTGATAGCAAAACTTCTGCCTTACTGACTGGTCCCAGATGGCTGAGGAAGGGTCTTCACAGGGATGGCTGGGTGTGAAGTCCCAGCTGAAGAACTCCAGCTTCTCAGGGTGGAGAGAAGCAGGACACTGTACAACCGTGTCTTCTGCTGTTCCTTCATCAGTTTCATGTGATTGCAAGAGATTTTGCCAGGCTCTTGGGGAAACCTTCTTTCTGCATATTCATCAACTCCCAAACTACCTTTTGATTCAAGTCAGTGATGCCGTTGCTGCCATGGTGCTGTGCCTAGGCAAAAACTTTGCTTTTGCCAGCCCTGTTGGGTGGAGCGAGTAGCTACTCAGGGCTCCCAAGCTACGCTCAGCCCAACAGTCTCAGCTTTGCAACCCCTCTCAGTTAAGCCAGCTCTTGAGTTTTGCAACACATGTGATTTGAAAAGCAAACAACAGGCTTGAGACACCTTGGGAACACCCAGTGTGAGTACAGACTCAGCCTCTGTGGGAACCGAATTCAGAATGACTTCATGGATTTCTTCAAACCTTGTTGACTTGGCATCCAAATAAAACACATACATATGGCAGGAGAGGGGAGGCTTAGTCCCTCGAGCTAGAAACCAGCTTTTCATCACCAGTTTGTCACTCATGACATAAAACAGACCCACTGATATATTCTTCCAGTGGAACACAACCTTTATCAAGAGCTGTGGGCAAACGGCGGCAGAGCTATATTGTCCTGATAGGGTTGATTTTCAAAACTAATTAGATTTAGACACTGGGTTTGGAAAGGGGAGAGAAGTATTAGCATAGTCATGCCCAGTGGGACATGGCACAAATATTTCCTTAATTGAGACTGCTAATAAACATACTTATCTTCCAACTTACAGGGATAATTTACACCAAGTGGCAAAAGGTAATGGCGGTTAACATCTTGGAGTGCATAAATAGCACGTGCCTTTGTTGTAAACAAATTGTGTGTTGTAAACATCTGATGTTAGTTGCTAGGGCACCTCAGTCCTTCATTCTCATCCTTTTGACAAGATGAAGGGTTATTAAGGATCGGTGCTTGAGCGGAAGCGTTTTTTAGAGAGGGAGGAGGGTGTGATAAAAAGGGAGTTTAAATAGGTCTCGGTGTTACTTGAGGCAGGCTTGACTAGGTTTCAAGCTGTAACCTCCTCAACCCTTGAAGATGCTTCACGGGTGTTTGAAATACACCATTGAGAATCTTTCTGTTCTGCACTTGACTTCTAGTTTCCATACCAGCCGTGCACGGTGAGTCGACGTTAATTGGGATCTTCTGATGCCAACTGCGTTGGGCAAAGATGCAAACGCACAATCCGGCCCCTTGTGGAAGAGTCTGGTTGGCTTGGAAACCAGAAGATCCAGTTTTATTTCTAATTCTGGCAAAATATTCTGAGAATTTCCTTAAACCTGGCAAGTCTTTCTCTTATACCCATGGAAAAATAGATTTTTTATTTTTTTTTAACAAAGAAGCAAACTTTTGGGATGGGTGTTACTTCTGACTGTAGAGGGCCTGGTGGAGGGGAGCCCTTGTCTTCTATGTACTTCAAACTGTGCTGATGGTTACCCACCACTGCTGTGAGGTGCCAGTGGGTACTTAGGCAGGTCTTAATACTAAAAGATGTGGGAAGCAAAAACTGTGAATAAACTGAGATACTCAGCATTTAACACTGCTCCTAGAGGATACCAAGGGATGCAACTGCTTCTAGACATGTGTTTTCCTTACGTCTTAGTAGATTTAATTGAGTTCTCTGGAAGAAGTTATGGACTAATTGTATCCTGTAGGTATTTCCAGCGCAGTGCTCTATACCTGATCTCTGTTAGGTACCATAAACATGGGCATTGGTACAGGAATGCAGTGAGACCATGCTGAAATGTTTGGTTTCCCTTGACCAGTCCTTTGCTGCTAAGATATGTGTCTCTTGTTTGCCATAAGCAGGTGGTTTTCCTAAATATCACTGAAACCTGAGTTTCAGGTCAGTCCCCATCCTAGCCACCCCTTCCCACTTAAAAAAAAAAAAAAAAAGGAGGAGCCAAACAAACCTCAGCAATACATTTTAGACATCTCCTGTTGATAATAACTTCCAAATGGAAATGGGATGCAGCTGGTTCTTCACACTTTAACCCCTTATTTCTTGGCCTTCCAGGAAATAATTGATGACTGATTGGCCCATTAACCTTTTTTTTTTTCCTCTCCACCCCCCCAAAAAAAAAAAAAACAAAAAAAAACAGAAAAAGAGAAAAGTTTGACAGCCTGGACTTGCGTAATGAGGAGGGATTCCTAGTGAAATCAGGTTGATGGCTGAGTTGCTTGCCCCTGAGGATGCAAAATTAGCCCCATGGGACCTTGTCTGCATAGAAACTGGACACAATTAGTGTAATATCCGGTGTTATTAATGTAGTTTGGAGTAATTGGGCAGGTTGGTTTCGACAGGTTGATGGGGCTAAAATACTATTATAGTGGACCTTTCTGTGAATAACTGTTAAACATGGAAAACTGTTTAATAAAATTTTGTGATTAGGCTCACAGGGATTTAAATAGCACAACCTATAATATTTTTTCTGAAGAGTGAAACTGAGCAATTCCATTGTGCTGCCAGGATTTTCTTGCTCGCGTATGCGGTGATTAAGTACATACACGTTTGCTACTCATCTTTTGTGGGCATTGCCCTGTGAGTAACACAGACCAGGTCCTGATGCTTTCTTTCACCGTTGTGCTTACCCCAAAAAACCTGAAAAATCGGTATACTTAAGCAGAAAATGTGTTGTTGGACACATCTTTAGCTGTGCTTTTCATCTGGGGATTTTAGGGAGTAAACCTGAAATTCCAGTGGATATTAAGAGAATGCAGACTGGTGTGTTCTTAATGTATCATCAGTGATGACCAGGTTTTCAGCTAACTTACCAATGAACTAAAAAACATCCTTCCAGTGCAGGCTTAAAACACACCACAGCCCTCCTAACCCACGGTGGGGCCGTACCAGGACAGACTCACCGGCATCTTACACGGACTTTGCGGATCCCGAGCCGCAGAGGCTGTGCGAGGTCTTGGCAGCTTTTGTCCCGGTGTCAGCTGGACACATCAGAAAAGGTCAGGAGATGAAACACAGGGGAAAGGAGACTTGGCATATAAAAGAGCAACCACGGGAGATGGCTGGAGGTGTTTCCTGAATTGCTCTCCAGTCGGCTGTTCAGCCGGGTCTGTGTCCTCTGCCGCAGGTAATACTTTGTGTGGCGCTTCTGGAAAACAAAAGCTGTCAGAGGTACCGCTGCGAGGACGGGATTTCAACCTCAGCTTTTAACCAGCCCGCTGGCTGGCTGGAGGTTCTTTCTCCTGAGCCCTTCTTGGGCAAAGCAGCTTCAGGGATGGGATAGGATGAGTGGAGATGGGAGGATTCGGTGGCGCTGCGTCTTGCTTGTCCGTATTTCTTTGAAGGTCTGGGATTGTGCTGCTGGCGAGTCACCTCGTACTCAGCTCTGGGATGTACTGGGTCAGGGTTAGTGCAGAGACCCCCTAAAAATACACTGGATGTATTTGGTAGGTGTTAATTATACACCACATCTGCCTGTTAATTAGAGCTGTCCTAGCCAAACCCAGGACAACTTGGCATCAAGAAGCCTGCTCTGCCACATGCACTGGAGAAGTCTCCCGTGTCACCATGCTCTTCTCTGTGTGCATCCCTACAGGGCCTCCTCCCTGCTCAAAAAAGGGGGATGGGAGTGGAGTTTCTCACCTGAGGTGGCAAAAGGACTGTTTTCTGAAGTAGACAGCTCCTTCAGCCTACGCCAAGCCTTTGGCTTATGTAGGAGATACCTGGGAGGGAAGGGCATGAGGTGACAAAGATGGACGAGGCTGGGAAGGGATGTTGGGTTACAGCACATTGCAGCATCCCTGCTGTAACAACGTGCATGTCTCAGTACCACCCACAGAGGGATTATTCCAAGCATGTAGCAATCAGCATTTGGAAGTCCTCCTGTAGCAGGACTTCAGGAGTACAATTTTTATCACCTAAGAACAATGAAATTCCTAAATTGGATTCTGCCAGGGGCTGCTTCAAGTGGGATTCAGGTTTTAACGTTCTCGTTCCACGTTTTCATCCACATATTGATGAGACTGAACGTGCCTGTACGCTCCCCACCCATCTGGACTCCGCTGTCCCACAGGAGACGGTACTCAGGACTGAACGTAATTCCCTTTAAAGTTGAGTGGCCTGTCTTAGATCTCCCTGACAAACTTTTGAAAGCTCTGTTTGATAAAAGTGCCTCTCCATTATTTCATCATAGAAACATTTCACATGTTTCTCCTTGTTTGGTTTTCACACGGTGTCAACAAAGTGAAAAGTAGTTCTAGCTGTACATCATTTGTCTTATCCTTCTTTTCCCAATTATACCCCACACACGGTATTTTTTCCTAGTAAAAAGCTGCTAAATGCATCTCCTGCACCTGGAAATAACCACCACCTCCATGTTTATTCTCACCTCAAGGTGCAAAGTAACCTTCTGCTGGGTTTTCTGAGACTCCCTTAAAGCAGGATCGGCGCTGGCCTTGCTAGCGCGGAGTTTATCAAAGAAAAACCACTTGTCCCCAAGGTTGAGAAACTTGCTTTAAAGCTAGTGTTAGATTTGTCACTTATCTCTACATGCTTGTGGGAGACAAGGTAATGCAGGAGTTTCGTGGCTCTGAATATATAATAAGTCATTAGCAGACAAGTGAATGTAAATGCTCTTTCTAAAGCCCATTAGGGCTGATGTTCACCAGAACTTTGTGCTCTATTAGTCTGTTCCTTTCATGCTTCCTGCTTGCCCTTCCCAATTCCACTCGCTCTGCTTCAGCTTCCTTGATTCTATTATTTAATTTTTTATATATAATTTGACTTTTTTGTCCCATGTATAGTGGAAGTGTGTGTCCATTTAGTTCAGTTCTGCTGGTATGTTCATACACCGTGGTCCTCTGGCCTGAATACTTGGCCTTATACTCTAGTAGCCATTCAGGATATTTCGTTGACCCTTTCTGATAGCTCCTCAGATCACTTTCTCATCTGCCTTATTGAACATGAATGTTGAATAGGTTGAACTGATTTTAATCCTATATTATAACCCAATGTATTTACACTGTAGACAACAAATTGTACAGAAACACTTCTAATACATATGTAGATGTAAGCAGGTGCTTGAAGGGAGAGAGTAAATTGTCAAATTTTTCTGAATTGTCAGCTTTTTATAGTCCATCTTTCAAGTTGCTTTGTGACATGCTTTGGATTTTATGTTATGTATCTATGAGCACTGTGGGTTTAAGTCTAAATAAGGCTTGGTACCCACTTTGTGTTTCAGGAAGGTTTAATAGACCTGATAGCAAACTCCCCAACACACCCATAACTGGATATTTACCCAGAACAGCACTTCCCTACGTAACATTTGGAGGGAAAAGCAGCAGTTCTGTGGGTTGTTTCTGGTGCATTGTGTGATTGCAAGGTAGTTGGGTACATCTATCCTGGAACTTCAGGTATCCAGACCTGGTTTTGCTTTCTACATCCCAAAAGTCCTCATCAACCAAGATTGCTTAGGCCTAGCTGTTGATATCTTTCAGCTCTTCTTCCCATTGAATATTCCTTTTTTTTTTTTTCCAGAGCAAGAAGAAAACTTTGAGTTTATTATTGTCTCTCTCACCGGCCAGACTTGGCACTTTGAAGCTACCACATATGAAGAAAGAGATGCGTGGGTACAAGCCATAGAGAGTCAGATCTTGGCCAGTTTACAGTCGTGTGAGAGCAGCAAGAACAAGGTATGGTATGTGGAGTAATACTGACAGTAATTAGTAGTTGGCCCTTTAGGGATAGCCTGTGTAGGAGAAGAGTAGAGTCACACCCCAAAACCACTCTTATGTGCTCCTCAGATCTCTAATTAAATCTGCTGAGCTTGATAGGGGCTTGACTGATGTCAGGTGGTGTGGAAAACAGCCTCAGCCAACTCAGCTCACCTGTGGGGGCTGTTTGGGAAAGTCCACTCTGTCCTGGCCAGAACCAGGACATTACCCAGCCCTTTTTGCCACACCATCTACATCATGACCAGACCTTACATTTTCAGAAAATTTGGGTCATTCATAACATGTCATTTGTTATTTATACCATCTGCCATGGACTGATTTGTTAATCAGAAACAATTTAACTGTCCTCACCTAGAATTAAATCTCCTTGGGGTACACACTGGACTTCCCCATCTTTCTGCATCCTTCCCACCAAGTTCACCCTGGTTGCTGAGCAAAAGTAACCCCACAAATGGGTTTTCCTTTGCCTGGAGCAAGGATAACCCAGACTGTCTTTCGCAGTGGGGTTTCCATACTATAGGGACTTTATCACCTTCCACAGTACGTGAGGGTTTTGATTGTGTAGGACCAGGTCGATTGGTAGATCCCCTGGAGTTAACTGACCAGGTGGCTTTGGCTAAATGCATATCCCAGTTCTTAAGGGTTCCACCACCCATTGCATTTAGTGCTGTTTTTAACAGTCCTTTGTACCTCTCAGTTCTCCCAGAGGCTGGTGCATGATAAGGTGTAAGTTACACTCATTCAGTGCCATGTTCTTTGGACCAAGTGTATATGAGATCCCTTTGGAAATGAGTCCCATTGTCCAGCTCCTTTCAGGAGTGTTAAAATGCCCTGAACACTCTGGTTGGCCTCACCATACGTGTGCAGTGATGTTCAGCAATAGGACTCTGCCGTGATGAAGTAATGCAAGGCAAAGAAATAAAAACCTAAGCCATATTCTTTAATGACACTGACTTAAGTTCTTAATGGTTTGGTCCCTCAATAAATATGACAGAAAACAGGTCCTGAAACAGTTTGTGAAAGCTTTTGGGGGAAGATGAACATGGACTATGAGGAACAGGCCTTGCAGTGCTATCATATGGTGACAGAAGTGGCAGTGAAGAGAGAGGAGTGGGGAGTAGTTTTTCAGACCTATAGATCCTTTGACATTATCCATCTAACCAGATGTCTTCAATGATTTTATATTGCAAGGAGGAGGCTCAAACTTTGAAAGAAAGGCCTGCTTTCATTGCCCTGATGTACCAGAGTACATTAGATACCAATAATTATCATCCTCATAATACAGTTTGCTTCCCACTTTGTTTAAAAAACTATTTATTTCCAATATGTATTTCTGAGGCAGAGAAAAACTGATGCTTTGGGGGAGGGGAGGTTGCCTTTCACAGATTTACACCTTTGACAATGTATGTTAAGGGAGCCCAGTAGAGGAAATTTGCATGCTGACAAATCTGTAAATCCTAATACTAAATGGATAAAGAGTGGCTGCTGATATTTACCATGCATTACCCACAGAGAAGAGTTGCCTTCGTGTATGTTAAATATTCTTTGGGAAGAGAGAATCCATTGATAAATTATGTGTGTGCAGGGAGCTTTTTGGTTATAGATTCGACCTGCTATGATGCTCAGAGAGGGTCAGGGGTTTTTTACTCTGAAGTATTACCAAGGTCTCACAAGGTGACAGAAGAACCACCTGGAATAGCAAAGAGCAGGTAGCTGCACAACTTTAGTAGGAGTTCTGTTGATGGGCCCAGAGGACTTTTCTCCATATGGCCATATTTAAGACATGGTCCTCGTCCTACTTAAGTCACTGCAAAGATCTGGTCACTTGCTACAGCTAACAAGTTTCTTCACAGAAAGCCCACGAGGTGGGTTAGTTGGGTAGAACTGAACTATGTGTATGTCATGACAGTCTTTCCAGCTCCAGATAGAGGTCATTGGCAGGTCATCATGGAGAGAATTTAAATGGGAGCTGTCTGATTAAATCTGACCTTTTGATGATAAAAAGGTTGCAGTTGGTTTTGCAAACCATCCTTTAGTCTTCATTAGCAAAAGCATAAACATCAATGGAATAAATTGATTTTATAAAATGATATTCTTATCTAATTTATCTCAAGAAGTAAACCTACGCTGTGATGACTTCAGGGTTCATTTCGAAGCTCAGTTTTCTTCTGCAGTGTCTCTCCACTTGTTAGAATCCAGACTGGAGACTCCAAACCACTGGGAGCTCCTGGGCAGGGTGTAGAGAACCCTGGGAGAAATCCTGAGCTGCCAGAAACACAGGGGGAAAGCAGAGTCCAGTCCCTGCTTTCCAGATGTCGACTTGAAATACTCGGAGATGCCAAAGGATTAGGTTGCACATAGAGGTTGTGGAAGCCCCCTCCTGGAGGGGTTCAGGGCCAGGTTGGGGCTTTGGGCAGCCTGGTCTAGTGAAGGTGTCCCTGCCCATGGCAGGGGGTTGGAACTAGATGATCTTTGAGATCATCCCTTCCAACCCAAAGCAGGTTGTGATTCTGTGATCATCATTTCTCAAGAGGCAAACAAAGGACTTGGGTTCCTCGATTGCATTCATTCAGCCTTCATCTAAGCTTTGGGTTTTGCTGCTTGTTAGCTGACAGTTGTGCCACCTAACCCTTTTACTGGGTTCCTATTTGTTGCTTATGCATTTCTTTAAATCTACACAGTCCCGCCTGACGAGCCAGAACGAGGCCATGGCCCTTCAGTCCATCAGGAACATCAGAGGCAATTCCCACTGCGTGGACTGCGAGGCACCAAGTAAGTACAGCCATTTGGCTTTGGAAATTCCTCTTCTCCTCCTTGGCCAAGACTTCTTGGCCAAGATTTAGGTGAACACCCACCATGGGCTTTGTCTTTTTCAGTACTATGTTCCATGTGTTGTTCAAAAGTTTCTTCTTCATTACAGAGTTTGCTTAATCAGTTGTATTTTGTGTTGATTTGTATTTAGTATACAATGTGTCCAACTCAGCATCCTCATTTTTTCACCTTGTTGGTTCACATGCCACTTTAAATATCAGCATTGCATTACTTTCCCTTGAAGAAAAGGAAAAAGAAGTTTGCTGTTTGACATCAGGCACTTCCATTTTCCTCCTGTTTTGTGTGGAGAGGGCACGTGTGCTATGGTAATATTTTCAGAGAGGTAGAGCTTGATTGGTGTGGTTTTGGTTTGAGCTTTCTTTAGGGTTACTTGTCAGAAGAAACCAAAGTCATTGCTCATTATATCTGGATACTATAAAACTGATTTGGGATTTTTTTTTTCTGCCTTTTGTGTTTCTTTCCCTTTTTTTTTTTTTTATTTCTTAAAACATATACTTAATGTTCAGAAAAGTGTTCTTGAGAATACTTTGAGCTGCTGTTCACCTCACTAACCCCGACTGAGGTCATTATTCTGGTGCTCTTTAGTTCCAGGGGTTTGCAACAAAGCCACAGAAAGGAAGTACTCTTGCTCTAAAGCAATTAGTTGTAGAAGCAGAAGGATCGAGAACTTGTGCATTTTTATTTCTTTGATATTTGACAGTCAGAACTTTTCTTGTGATTTTTACATGTGCTTAAAATGGAAAAATATTAATTTATTTTTCTTTGGCTCTGATTTTTTTTTTTTTAAGACTGGCTACTCAGGATTTTGGCTACTGCTCTAAACCATTCTGACATCCCAGTTAACTTTTAAACAAACATTCATTTGGAAGAGCAAGTGCTTTTGCATGATTAATTTGCTCTCTGTAGAGTTCGCAATTTAGCCAATTCAGTCATCCACCAAACCAACCTATTCTCCCCTGCTCAGAAGCTTTGAAAGGGGGTGGGGATGTGGTTAATAATAGCCATTTAAAACGAAAAAAAAATTTTTTCTGCCATCAAAATGTGCATCACATCCACACTGGCAATAATTACTTCTTTTGAAAACAGTCAGGTACTCATATGCCATCCACAGGAGTAGGGATCAAGAGCAAAGGCACAGCACGCAGGGGTGTGGGCTGGGCTTTGAGCTTCAGGACCAGGATGCTGTCCAAACACCTTGTTGACCTACAGGAAAGAGATCCCCAAAGAGAGATTTCACAGGGACTTTTCACAGATAGAAATAATAGGAGCATGGATAAGCTAAGGTCTTTACATGCTGCTGGCTAGTAATCCAGCAGGTGATAAACAAGGGAAAACGCTACTTGTGCTGGTGTTTTAACATACAGAGCCCGAAGTGGCTCTTATTTACTCTTGTTCTTTCCTATGGACCTGGTCATCATTGAGATTTCTGCCAAAGCTTTGATGCAGTTCAAGTGAAAGGCACACAAGATGCCACGCTGTATATGAGAAGGACGGGGTCTTCCAGTGACCCAGATGTATATTTAGCTCATTTGAAGTACTCACTGCTGCCTGAGCAGAGCACAAGGGCAGCGCTACCCGTTGCTGCTCCAGTCTGCCCTACAGCCGTGGGTGGCGTTTCCCCAGACCCTGCGAAGGGGTCGCCCGGGCAGAGCGGGAATGAGCGATCCCTCCACATCCCACACCCACGTGTGTCCTTTGAGTGTACCCATAATCCATTCCAGCTCTTGCCCACGCTGCCCTCGAGGCGTGTTTCTCTCCCCATACCCCACATACCCCAACATTTATGCAGCCAGGTTAGATCTTTCAGCAGGAAAATGGGCCCCGGCCCTTCAGGCAAGTTGGGTTTTGTTCTGGTTGCTTCTCCTGGGTCCACCTGACCACACGTGCCCTGTGCCAGCAGAAGGGATGTGCCAAGTTGGGAGAGGGCAGCGTGGGACTGCCCGTTTTGGCAGCACTCAGCTCTTGGTTGTGTGGCTTTCTGGGGGACAGGGAGGCGGGGGTGATTTGGGAATTTCATCTGGAAGCTCTCTTAATCCCTTTATGTTCTTGGAGATGATTTAAACCTTCTTTGACTCTTCCTGCCATGCTAATGTTAAGGCCACCGTCTCTCCTTTTGAAAAATCGGAGGTATTGCCAAAGCAACTTATCTTAAAATGTAAAGACCCACGTGGGGTTGAAGCTCAGCCTGTTGCTTTTTCCACCGAGCTTTGCTTTATTTCCTTCCTGCCTTGCCTGGGCAAGTCTTTACCCCCGGAGCATTTAGCATCACAAACACCAGCACTTACATAGTTTGCATCTTCACAAAGCCAGATGTTTGGGAGCAAAGGAATATGAGATGTTGTTGTCCCTCGGCTCCATTCAAGAGCCATCAATCTTCCACTTCAGAAGTCTCATTCTTCCTCTTTCTAGAGCTCTTTGCCTTTTTAGCACTTCATCACAGCACTTTGCTTCACCAGGGAATTTCTGCCTAGTTGTATGTTAATCAGCAGCAGCAGTACAGCAGCATCTGAGTGCCCCCAGCTCTCTGGGTCTTTGGAAGTCTCAGCCTAAAGTTTTTCCAAGTCCTTTTTTTTTAACGTTCCCATCCCAGAGAGATAGATGAGGCGAAGTTAATTGGGCTTTAGGTGCTGGAGTTTTTTTCAAAGAAGATCTTGGTTCATGGTTCAGAAGGAAACTGATGGTGCCTTTTCTCTGAGTGAGTGCTGCTGATAAGACCCAATTTTATAGTAAGAATTTTTTTAATGCACTTTTAAAGACTAGAAAAGATGTAAACTTCCCCCTCTTTCCCCTGCTGCAGCTCTTTGCAAAATGCTGTCACCCTCTGCTTCTCCTTTCTCCCTGGCTCTTCAGCTCCTCTTCAGCTCAGCCCATCACTACACTATGTTGCAGATGCTGAGCTCATCAGGATTTAGCTTGGCAAAGCCTCTCATCAGCAACCCGATGTCCAAAGGGAGGGAGGAGATGGTAGGGAGGGGTTATTCCCCTAAAAGAGCTCTTCCAAGAGCTTTCACCTTCAAATGATCAATCTGATTGAGGTCTAAGTCAAAGTAGGGGAGGAGTTCTTTAGGGAAGGAGAGGTGGTTTTCAAACACCCTTAAGAATACAAAAAATGTAATGTGGGAATATTCAGTGATTTTTAAAAGGTCATATTTTGTTTGACAAGTTTTAAGTAAAACAAGCAGAGGAAACCAGCTTTATAGCACCTATAGATGTGCTGAAGGAGGCTTTTTCCTTCTTTTACCATCAAATTTGCATGTATACATGCTGGAGAAAAGCCTGCCACCTGCATATAAGTATTCTGAGCATCCTCCAATTCAAAATTACTCTGCATTAGCAGGAATGATCATCTAAAAAAAAAAACAAAGCAGTGGGGGAGGGGGGCAGAACCAGTTTGAGTAGCTACAGCTTACTAACCACATATGGTTCTTTTCAGTATGAATCAGTGATAACAGATTTCAAGCATGAGATTAAAAAGTGCTCAACAACAAATGGGAAGAAAGAGGAAGATGCAAATAGGAGCAGTGGATATAAGGACATCCCCAAAGAGTGTTGTTTACAACACAGCTTGCCTTGTGATTGGTGGGCAGTGACAGTCTGTCGTCTAGCTCACCTCCTTTTGAGAAGAGTCCTTTGTGTTCACACACTGAAATAGGTGTCATGAGTGACATCATGTCCATTTTTTCCCAGAATCCATCGAACAACACCACTTGACCAGGCCTCTCATCAGAGCCCAATCTTGGCCAGACATTACCCAGTTGTAACAGAGATCACCAGGTCTGGTCCCTCACTGGTTGTCTGTAATGAGTTCAACACTTGCCTTTCCTAGTTTGCCACCTTCAAACTCAGCTGTGCAAAATTTTGAATTATCATTGCAAATTTTAAATGATTACCTGCTCTATTTTAAGTTCTTACTGAGAAATTGGTATTTTGGGATTTATAGTATAGATGCCACCAGTTCCCCAACTGGCAAGACACCAGAAGTAACTGGTGAAGGTGACCAGCTAGAATAATATATAGGAAAGGAGTCTATCATAGGTGGCTTACCAAGGACTTGGAAAGAGTGTGGAAGGAGTTCTGTCTCTCACCTTAGAGATCTGAAATGCTGCATGTTCCTACTATAAGACTTGGTATGGACAAGAACTTATTAAACAATCTGTTTTTCTGCTCAGGCGAAATAAGATGGGAGGGTCCTTTTTAGGGATCTATTTACATTTCTAATGACCAAGTGAAAAATGTCAATCATTGCCTTTAATGAAATGTGGGACTTGGCAATTAAAATTACCTGCTTTACTTTCTCATCTTTCATCATCACATGACATGGCAACAAACTAGGAAATGATTCATGTCCACATATTTTAGCTGCCAAAAATAACTTGTTGAATTTGGGTTACTTGAAGCAGAAATGAGTCTTTAGCTGAAATTTTCCCACATGGAAGAGGACACTGGACATTAATTTTCTCTCAGCTCAAAATTTTATTTAGTTTTGAATAAAAACTGCCTGCCCTCTCAGTTAATCACCATTTTCCTGCTTGGCATTGGTGATAGCCTCCAGGTTCTCTGGGAGGCCGTGGGTAAGGCAAGAAGAAAAGATCTGACAGCAGGGTGGGGGGAACAGGAAAAAAGAAGCCACCAAAAATTCCTCCTATATATCTTCAGTTGCATTTGTTAAAATGAATGTTTGTTGGAGAGAGGAAGATTTGTGCAAATATAGATTCAAATAACACAGGACAGTGACCAAAAGGGAAAAAAAAACCACTAAACCATCTTGGGAAATGACTTTGAATTTCCTGGCTTTTGTCAGAGCCTTATCATTCGCTGGGTTATTTGTGGGGGGGTGTGGGGGGTGTGGAATCCTTCTGGCTCATACACTAAAACTGGAACTATTCAAAGGATCACATTTTCATCTTGGTATTATCTCCCTGATCTTAGAGATGAAAACATACCCCATAGCGTGTTAGATGTAAAAGCCATATGTAGGTGATGATATAGATGGTTATTAAGGGAGTCGATATAGTTAGCAACAGAGACATTGTATCTAGTCACTCTTCCTCCACCCCCCCTCCTTTTTTCCTCTGTAATTGGCTACGAGGGGCTCTAGATTCCCAAGGAGGGGCTTTCTCTACTACTTCATCAGCTGCCTGCCACTCCATTGTATATTCTTCCTTTCTCTCTAATTCATGTTTTTATTTTGGTTGAAGGTGGAATAATGCATCTTTTGAGACACACCCCCCACAGTGGGTTTTTTTTCTCCTTGAGGGTTTCTCAGAAGGGTTCATATCTCAGAAGGGTTCGTATCTCAGAAGGGTTGGTTTGTATCTCAGAAGGGTTCGTATCTCCACAGGACAAAATTGACCCATCTGGAAGACCATCCACCTCTGTGTTTGAACAAGACACCTGCATTTTTTTCCCCTTGAAGCCAAAACCTTCATCTTCAGACACTAACCAGAAAGTTTTGTTAGGTGTTTCACTGTACTAATGGGTTGTGTCCTTTTTCCTGTAGACCCCGACTGGGCCAGCTTGAATCTGGGAGCCCTCATCTGTATCGAATGCTCAGGTATCCACCGAAACCTTGGCACGCACCTCTCCCGGGTCCGCTCTCTCGACCTGGATGACTGGCCTATAGAGCTCATCAAGGTGATGTCTTCTATCGGGAACGAGCTGGCAAACAGCGTGTGGGAGGAGAGCAGCCAAGGCCATATGAAACCCTCATCAGATTCCACAAGGTAGGCTTGCCTGCTCTGTCTCACCCTGGCACTCAGTGAGCAGGTACTATGTGACACAGCACGTGGCCAAGGCTGTAAGCTATGAGCACAGAAATCCTCGTTTTGGCATTGTGGGCCAAGATGGTAGGGGTTTACAATGAACTGTTGAAATTTTGCCTTGGAGTAAGGCTTGTGAAAATCATTATATATATATGTGTGTATATATATATCTTCACTGCAGGCCCAGGAAGAATGTGTGTCGAAGCAGGGAGGGGGGGTGGGATGTCAAAAGTTGAGTGACCCCGTTACTTTTTCACTCTTCTGAAGGTTTCCTCAGCAGCTCTAATTTTTTTTTTTTGTTCAATTGACTGAGTGACAAAAATTGAAGATGGAGAGATTGAAACCTCCTGCCTGGCTGTTCCTCAGTCTCAATTACACCGTAATGCGTTTCTTTGGTTCAGTCAGCCAGAGTTCCTGGCTCTTGGACCATCAGATTGTGACTGATAATCTGCATTCAGTAGTTCAGGCTCACCCAGAAAGTTGTATTTGGACATCAGGTCTTTGGCTTCCCATCAGGGATGTTGAAAATCCTGCTCACTGTGGACTTGTTTAATGTGATATATGTGAAGCTGTATGTTGGGGAGGGAGCGGCGTTCCTACGAGAACAGCGTTTCACCTACCCGCCGTAGCTCAACACAGTGAAAGTTTTCATTCTGCCATACATTGTCCTACCAAAAGCCAAAGGTTTTTTATGCTTAATGTATCTGATCAGTGTCAAATGTGTTGACAACACGTTCCTCACTGCAGTAGCCCCGAGGTGGAAGTGCCTCTAGTCACGACTAAGGTGTTGGCTTGGGGGAAGCAGTGTCCTCTGGCAGGTTGTGTTGCGGTGGGAGGCAGGCAAGAGGACAGCCTTCTGGGCTGCCTTGCCCAGCTGGGCCAACCTTTGAAGACGTCCTTAGAAGTGATTTATGATCCTCTTGAGCTCCAAGGGAGGGCACAGCATGTGTCTGAGCACCAGCCAGTTCCCCAGGTAGCAAACGATACGATGGAGGTCCAGCTCTCGGTACGCGCCTCGTGAATGTGAGAGAAATCAGAATTATATTCCGGTCTTGTCGATGTGTATCTCTGGATCCTGCTTTTCCCAGTACCAGAGTGAAATTACAACCTGGGAGGATATACCTGGGCCACCTCCTCCGGGGTGGGAGTAAGGTTTGTACTGTTGTCTGTAATAAAGTCAACTGTTTCCGACTGCATTATTGCGTTAGCATTGAAAAATGAATTTGTGGTGCCACCTTTGGTTCGTCTTCGAGAATGAAGCCAGTACATTAATCAGGCCACTTAGATGAATGACTATGCATATAGAAACGCTCTGGGAGAGCTACACAGAGATTTTGTTCCTATGTGAAGTGTGTGTCTGCTCTGTAGGTGTATTATCAGGAGACAGCTAGTACAACGGTTTCATCGGGCAGATGGAAATCACCTTACTGCTGCCTTTCGGTCGTTGGTATCGCTTTAATCCAGAGACCTCCTAGGGTGTCACCTAGCAAATAGAGGTTGCTCCTTACTTGCTCAGGTGAGCTGGGGAGATACCTCAAGTCTAAATACTTTTCAAAGGAAAAGGTGTGCAGTTGATTGTTATTCTACATATTATTTTAGTAAACATATAGTAAAGATATTTTAATGAAAAATCTAAAACGCACATGGCCGTGATTAAAAGAGAGCTGTCCATTTCAATTAAATTATTCCAGTTGTGATGTTTGGATGGGGATTTTACTGACCAGAAATCAACCTTGTTCCTTCTGCCTCATGCTCAGAGCTTTATTTTTATTTTTCTTTGTTCCTGTACACCTTAGTGTCATGGCTGTCAGTGACATAATTGCACTTTTTCCCCTGGATTCTAACATTTCTGAACAAAAGGTATAAAGATTCATGTTATACATACATATTTCCATCTGTGTGTCCAAGTCCACGTTTCACATGATGGAAGAGCTGGTAGAAATAATAGAATTAAGATGATATGAAAATTTTCCCAGAGAGCAGTTGTAACCTTGCTTCGCTACTCCTTTTTTTCCACTGTTTGCAGTGGGGACCGAAGGGACGTTTTTCACATAAATATCTGAAAGGTCTCCTTCTTCAAAGGGCACACCTGCTTTTTGAACTTGACTTTGGTCTCTACTGGGATCGTACTTTGTCCAAGATGTGGCAAGAAAAGAAGTTCAAGTTCTTTAGATTACAAGTTGTGCAATCCGTTTCCTCGCTGCTCTTTGCACCTTGGCTTGAGGAGCCCTGCCAGAGGTAGCTACAATGGGGTTAAGCAAACACAGACATGCACAGCGTGTTGTTGTTGTTGTTGAAGGACTGAAGAGGGAAGAGGCAAGAAATTAAGCAGGTAGAAATGCGACTGGGGAGCTGAGATTTGGAGTTCTGGTGGAGGATGGAAGGGGTCCCAGTGATACTTGGAGATGAGGGAAGAAAGAAGCATTCACAGAATCACAGAATATTAGGAGTTGGAAGGGACCTCGAAAGATCATCCAGTCCAACCCCCCTGCCTGAGCAGGATCATCTAGAGGAGATCACAGAGGAACGTGTCCAGATTGGTCTGGAATGTCTCCAGAGAAGGAGACTCCACAACCTCTCTGGCAGCCTGTTCCAGTAATCCATCACCATCACAGTGAAAAAGTTCCTCCTTCTATTAAGATGAAACTTAAGATGTTCCAGTTTAGAACCATTTCCCCTTGTCCTGTCACTGGCCATCACTGAGAAGAGCCTGGATCCATCCTCCTGACATTCACCTTTAACATATTCATAAACGTTAATGAGGTCACCCCTCAGTCTCCTCTTCTCCAAGCTGAAGAGACCCAGCTCCCTCAGCCTGTCTTCAAAACGAAGGTGTTCACTCCCTTCACCATCTTGGTGGCCCTGTGCTGGGCTCTTTAAAAGAGTTCTCTGTCCTTCTGGAACTGAGGGGCCCAGAACTGGACACAATACTCCAGGTGCAGTCTCACCAATTCAGCAGAACTTGTTCTGAAGATGAGGAGAGCTGATAGCATTAGGGGTTATTCCTGTCCATGCTGGTGAGCTCTCAGATCAGCCAGAATCTGAAAGCCACTGTGTGAGAAGGCTCATGCTCAGCATGCTCCTACTCTAAGGAATTCTCACCAAAGCCCCATCAGGTGGGAGAGGGGAGCCCTCCCATGTTTTCCCCCAAGCTTCTCCTGAGCTTGTTCCTATTCCCTTCTGCAGCCCCACTTACTACATCTGTCCCACCCAGTGCTCCTGTTTCCAGTTCCACAAGACATACTCGTTAATCCACCCTCCGTGGCATTCCATGTGTTTAATCAGACCTTCAGACCTGCCTGCAAAGTGTCAGAAACACAAGAAGATTTTTTTAACCATTCCCCCAGTGATTCAGAGGATTAGCAGAAAGCAGTAAAAGGCCTTGGACAAATCCAGTCTTCTCATGTGCTTCTTTGATAGGCATGTCTGTCAACTCTTCTGTCTCCACTGTGCCTGCCCCAGAGCATCAAAACTGTCAGCACAGTGATGGACCTGTTAATAGACACTTGTAGAAGAGATCAGACATACATGGGTTTCACCATTTCATGGTGTGTCTTTCTGTTGGAGGTGAAGCCATTGGTGGAAACCCACAGGCTTTGTAGGAGCAAGCGCCAAAAATAAGGATCACTGACTGCTCTACATATAGTGAACCTGTTGGGCTGGGAGGCTTGAGGAGCATTCATGTGCTGGACTAAAAGGAAACTGGAAGCCTGGACAGGCTCAAAGGCAGTCCTATCAGCTTGGGAGAAGTTGACACCAGTCACTGGGTCATTGCAGTAACATCCCTTGGGTTTCTCTTGAGTAAAGGAAAGGATAGAGAGATCCAGGGAGACCATTGTTTTGCAGTAGGGTTGGATTTTCAAATGGCTACTCCAGGTCACAGCATAATTAAGGAGTCTTACTCAGGAGTATTTATCAGATAAGAGCTAATCCAGGCTGTGAGAACATCTTGCATTTTTAATTTTGTGCTCTCAGAAATAAGTTAAATATTATCAAACTTAAACCCCATCAGATATTCCATGGCATACTGCTGTCCTTTCCTAGTCCAAGTACACTTAAAACTCTTTCTCTGAGACAGTTGTGGGGAAAGATGTTCCTAAGGAATTTTGAAGGACGGAAGGACTCTTAGATCAGAGGGTGTCACCTCAAAGCCTGGGAATTTTGCAGCAAAAGGCATTACACCTGTTGCTTTCATCAAGGTACATCCCAGGTACATCCTCTTACCCTCAGCACGTACCAGACCTCATCCCAGCAGAGAGGCAGTTTATAGGCTGAGCAGATCTCCAGGTCATTGGGTGCCTCTGGACCAATAGCAACACCTCAGATGGCCTCAAGCTCAACCCCGAGCTCCAAAAAAGTTGGCAAAGCGTCAGAAAACCCAAGCAGGGGCGAGTAGGAGCGCGTGGGTCACAGCGGGGACCAGCTGGCCTCCGAGCTGCCGTGTCCGTGGGTCCCTGCTCAGGTCAGCTTTGGAAGGCTGGTAATTGGTTCCAGCAATTACCAGCAGCCCTGAGAACCGCCGCTCAAACTTCGGGAGCCCTGTGACAAATTGAAGCTGACTGCTGGTGAAGGAGTATCGACTTCCCATTTCCAAACAGGGGGATCATTAGTCAAGAAAAGCATCTTTTAATTACTCTCAGGAAGAAAAAAAAAAACTAGAAAAAGGGAGAGGGGGGAAGAAGAAAGATCTCTCGGTATGGATCCTGCACCAAGTGCTGGGTTTTTTTCCAAGTGTGTTCAATATTAAATTTATTGTCTTGGAGGGGAGGGGGTGAGCGGGAAGAGTTTGCCCGCGGTCCCTCCTTCGGTAACGCGGGTTTAATTTGGAGTGAGAAGTCAAATTAGAGTAAATCGATGTTGCGACAATTAACTGGGTCTGGGATGAGATCAGGATTTTCCCCTCTAATTGCTATTGATACTGTTTGAGCACACTCTTAAAACTCTGGTTTGGAGCGTGGAGTAAGCCCGGTGCGGTGGGGACAGAGCTGCTCCGTGGAGGAATGTCAGGGATATGGTGGAGCCAGCTTGGGGGGAGTCGGTGCCGTGTGTGACCCAGGCCTTTTGCACCGTTGTGTGGGTGTCCCACCAGATGCTTTGCTTTCTTCTGGACACCTCTCATGCTTTGTTTTCTCCAGGTAGTATTCTAGCCCATGTGGCTTGTGGCTTGCAGACTTGCTTGTCACCTCTGACTTCCTAAGGTGTTGTTGGCCTTTTCCAAACGAGATGAGCTGCCACCATCCCTCTGCCTGCTCCAAGTCTGCTCCCTGGCCCCCACCCTCTCTCTCAGAGCTCCCAAGGTCTTCATCTCTGTCTCTCTGGGAGTACTGGGATGTGCCAGCAGCCAAGGCCACCTCCACCATCTGGAAGCACAATGTCCAGACACACTTTTTGTTCTCCTCAGACAACGCTGACTATTTTCATTAGCTACACACATACCTTACGGTTGAAGGGCTCCACCATTACAGCACCTTCCTGAGATTATCCTTAAGCAGAAAGACCTTCCACCTCCATTAAGGTGTATTTTTAAAGTGAGGGATGAGCAGTTAGTAGGTTTTAAGCTCCTCCCACGCAGCTCAGAGCATCTACCTTCATTTTGCTCGGGTAGACTGTTTGCAGAGCAGTCACCCTGTTTATTCTGATGACCAAAGGTTAGGAGGAAACAGGGAGGTTCTTAACGCCGGCGGAGAAGTCCGGAGCGAGGAGCCGGCAGTGTTGGGAATTGACTTTCACCTTAAGACACGAGATCCAGTTTGATCCCTCTCTCACTAATGAACTGAATTTTAATGGTGTCAGAAAAAAAAAAAAGCCATTACGAAGCTCCGACTGCGTTTGGCACTTTGACAGTCCCGAGCCGCAGCCCGGCTTGTGTTTGGAGACTGGTGCCCGCTCTGCTGCGACCGCCCTGGGCTCTGGGGCAACTGGGCAGCGGCTTCTTAGGGAAAGAAGTAATTAACCCCTCGTTACAGACAGCACAGATACAGGGCAAGCCTGGGGAAAGGGAGTAGTCAAGCTCCTGGTACCGTGTGTCTCATAAGGATGCTCCATTTGGTGCCTCTCGTTCCTTTCGGCCATCAGGTTGCTGTTCTTAGCCCTGTGCGTCACCAGCGGGGCCTGGGGGAACACCACGGGTACCTCTCTATCCACAACTGTCAGGGCTGGTTTCTGGTGGTTCTTGGCCTGATGAGGTCAGTGTTCTGTGCCTTTTCAGTGCTCCTCCACGCTCGGCACCTTTCTGGTTTCAGGGGTGGGGGGAGGGTGTTTTTAAAAATAAATAAAAAAATAATAATTTTAAGGGGGGGAGGGGGGGAGAAAAAAAAATGATTTTTATTGTGAAGGGCTGACCAGAACCCATCTGCAGTTGGGTGGCATCTGCTCCCCACATGTCACTTCCCTCATTAACAAGCAATTGAATTAATTAAATGCTACTCAGAACACGCATAACAAGCTACCGGCAGTGTCCAAATTAGCACTGATAATCAAGGATGATTTCCTTTATTATCCTGCTAAGTGGTGTGCAGGCTCTGATCTCCCTGTCTGCCCTCATCTATTTACATACCCCCAGCTTCTGCCTTTAGAAGCTGAGGTTATCTTACCTAGTTAATTTGCCACGATCACCAAGCATGGCGGATTGATATTCCTGCCTCTGCTGAAGCAACC
>VXBZ01010007.1:43727-55920 GCA_013399135.1 Heliornis fulica | reverse complement strand
CATTTTCTTTCCTACTTCTTTATATTTGTATTTTATTTTTTATAAGCGCTCGGAGGGAATTTTCTTGGCTGCAGCGCTAGGCTAGTCTCTCCCTATATAAATTATCATGTGAATGCCGCTGTTTTTCCATTTGACAGGCTTAATTAATTGGCAGGAGAGCCCAAAAATGACAGTGCCACTAATTGCAACTCCAAGTCCATTTCTGTCACTGCGGCACGCTTGTCAGCGGGCATGCCCCGCTCCTCGCCGCGGCCCGAGTTTGTTGACGTTTTCCATTCCGGTTTTCACATCTCGTCGGGGAACGTGATGGGATGTGATAGCCCAAGATGTGCCTTTGGGTTTTCCAGGCATGCAGTTTGTGCACAAGAATGACATTTGCTGCCAATAAAGTTTAGACAGCTGGGCTTCTGCCGACCCAACAGCTGCTAGGGGACTTGAAATTTGACTTAAGGTATTTCAGCGAGTCCTGTGAACGGGGGAGACTTTGGGAAGGAATTCATTAGAGGAAAAGGAAGAAAAAGAAAAAAAGAGAAAGGGAAAGGNAGTTTTGGCTGCATCTTACCAGAAAACCTGAAAAGGCAGAGAAGCAAAAAGATAGGAAGAAAAGGAGAATAGAATGAGAAGGTGAAGAACAAAGGAAAGTGAGAGAAAAAGAGAAAAAAGAGAAAGAGAAAGAGAAAGAGAAAGAAAGAGAAAGAGAAAGAGAAAGAGAAAGAGAAAGAGAAAGAGAAAGAGAAAGAGAAAGAGAAAGAGAAAGAGAAAGAGAAGGAGAAGGAGAAGGAGAAAGAGAAGGAGAAAGAGAGAGAGAGAGAAAGAGAAAGAGAAAGAGAAAGAGAAAGAGGGAGAAGGAGAAAGAGAGAAAGAAAAAAGAAAAAGAAAAAGAAAAAGAAAAAGAAAAAGAAAAAGAAAAAGAAAAAGAAAAAGAAAAAGAAAAAGAAAAAGAAAAAAGAGAGAAAGAAAAACCAAAAAGAGAGAGACAAAAGCAACCAACCCGGAGAGTCGTAACTCACTCCCGGTCTTTCTGGTGGCTGAACTCCACCAAACAGCCCATCTCCCAGTGCCCTGCAGTTGTATTAGCTGTGTTTAGGACAGCAGATATTTCATAGAGATAATGAGGAAAATGGATAAATTATTAGTTACATTGGTGCTGCGTTTTCAAACACGCACATAAATAAAAAGGCTGATTCATCGCTGCCAGGAAAGTAAAACCTTTCCCCGTATGGCTGTAGAAATGAACTGATTCTGACATGCTAGATTGCATGCTTTCAGATTAGAGTAATTGTAATTGTTTTAAAATTAAATTTAAAAAAAAAAAATAAAATTTGTCACTTACCAGTAGCTTCCAGGAAATGCATCTAATAAGAATAACTAAGTGAGGCAAATGAAATGTCAGCTTGGGTGGCGGCTGGTTGGATTTCACCGTTTGGAGGCCTCAAATGAAAACTCAAATGAAATGCTCCAAAGAGGAAGGGTAGTAGTAGTAGTAGGACGTATTTTATTGTCCTTGTAGCTGTTTGGCAGCCCCTGTCATCCAGGAGCTGATGTGGTAGAACACTGGTGCCTACAGATCAGCGCAGATGATTAAAAATAAAAACAAACCAACAACAACAAGAAGGGGGAAAAAAAAAAAAAAAGTCCTCGACCCCAGTTGTCCGAGTTAATGAGCGCTTGAGATGAAATGCTCCCTGGTTCAACTGCACGTTTCTTATGTGCAAATCGGCCTTTGATAAGAACTCACTTTGTAAACAGCTGCCCAGTTTGCAATTATTGTTGCAGTGGTGTCCCCTCTCGTTGCCTGTGAAAGAGAAACCCGCGAAGGAGACGTATTCCTGTCTCCTTCTGCAGGGCACTAAAGCGTTGGTTAAACTGCAGAGGTTTAAAAGCCATGATAGTCCTTTTTTTAACAAAAATTACATAGCAGAGGTACCACTTTGATTACATTATCCTGAATATGTAATTTATACACATACATGGACATGACACATTGCTCTCCACGCTCTTACCTTGCATGTAACACACACACCTTGTGGGTGCCGTGATGTACCATGGTACAGACCCATGGTCAGCTGAGACTGCCAGTTAAGGGGGTGTTTATAGTGTGTCCTGTTCATTTTGCTTACCAACTACCTTCTGGAGAGTGTCCCCAGGCATTGCTGGTCTAATCTAGAGTTTGTGGAGAGAAAAGCCAAAGAAATCCTGGTTGCTTTTGTCTTTCCCTTGTCTCTCACATGGTGGGTCATCCATGGATCCATTCAAATTGGAATACTGAACTGACAACAGAAAGAAGGGAAGGGCCTTCAGGGGGCCTTGGAAGAGAAGACAAGTAGTTTTGCTTTCATACACTGGAGGAAGAAAGCGGTAACTGTCTGTGTTTTAGCAGCTTTTTGCTTTTTTCTTACAAGTCTTGGGACATTTGGTGGGTTTTTGCCCATAAAATGTCATCCCCAGGAATTGTGGAAAACACTCATCCCTTGTTTTTGAAGGTGGTTTTTGGTGCTGATGAAATAAATGAGAAGCCCACTCTGAGTACACCCAGAGGGCTTGAAGAAAGATGTCCTGGACTTGTATTAAGCTTACAAACCAGAGTTGTTTGAGGACATCTTGCCTCTCAAGGTTTCTGCAGGACAGGTGATAGAGACTGAAATGTTTTACCTTAGGGGTACAGTCAACTCAAGATACCTTCACTCTGTGGAGATTCTTGACAATTTTTGGTTCTGGTTTTGTGTGTATTTGGCTGCCACGCTGGAAAGCACAAAGTTAAGGGGAGATTTCCTAAAAAAAAATAGAAGTTGATGAGCTGTTACACTTTGGGAAATCAAGGATTCAAGTTTGGGGCTCTAGCAAGGATGATTTCTTTCTGTTGTATAAACAGTGATGAGTGAGGCAGTGGGGAGATATATTGGGGAAACAGTATTTCCAAGTCAGTAATCTGTCAGAAAAAGTGGAGGTTTATTTGTTTGCTTGCTAGGATAAGAACTGGTCTGTTTGTTGATTGCCAAGGTCTCAAACCAGTGTAGGATCTTGGCTTCAACCTTGGTTTACATACAGGCTGATTGTTTCTTGATCTGTAGCAGTTCTTTCCCAAAGACTCAGCAGAGCTAGAGAGCATCTCAGTGTTGAAGACCAAAGTGTCTTCACTGGGACTACGAAGGGATAAGCTAGTTGAAAAGGTCCACGCAGGACAATAAGGAGATAACTATTGCTCTGCTGGTTAGAAACTACTCGGGACAATATTTAACTGTGCTGCTACAGCAGAGGAATGGAAGAGCTAATTAGAACAAAGAGATTCATTTCAAATGAGAAAGAGATTGGATATTGTATTTATAAAATGAGGGGAAATACAGCTTGCATCAAGCTAATGGCCAAAGGCAAGTACACTTAAAACAAGTCAGATGCCAGACAATGTGTGTTAGTCTTTCCCCAATAAAGTCCTTGATACCTCTATAGGTGTTTAGAAAAAAAATATAAATGAGACTCAATTGGACACTACAGCAAGTCTGGCCATAATAAAAGACAAGCTGTGGCACCTACTTGACAGTGATGTTTCCTGTCCCTTGGTGACTATAGCCTCCCTTCCACCTAACTGCTGCCCAGAGTCATTGCAGTGCAAAGTGTCAGGTCCACAAGCCAGGCCAGGGTGATGGTTAGCTCTTTTGCAGAAGGGCAAAGATGACCAGGTAACTGAGGTGTTTCTCTAGCATCTTGAAGAGATGGAAGGCTTTAATGAGAAAGAAGCATCAAGTTTATCATGCTGCCCTTCTACTTGTGGACCTTTCCACTATAGTGAAACAACACCCTGCTATCACTTGATTGGATCAAAATATGGGTTGGTGGTGAATAGTTTTGGAACAGGTAACAGGTGGACTCTGGAGTATGTTTTCTCACAGATAAATTTAAAAAAAAAAAAAAAGAATTTCTGCCTTACCAAGCTTGGAATTGGCTGCATGGATGTAATTTATGGTGCTTAGTTGAGCTGTCTAAGATGAAACCCTTGAAGCAGGGATGTAGTGCAGCTCTGCAGCTTGAACTCCAAGATGGCACAAGCACAATGTAGATGAGTATTAAAAAACCCCACAAAAACACCATCACCAGAAACTTCATTAATCCCACGTGCTCCTTATTTTTCAGGGTTCAGCGTCTCTCAGATCAGAAGGGTTTTTACCGAGAGAGCAAGAGATACTTGTGTGACTCCTTGTTCAAACCACAGAAACAATTGAACTTTGCAACAGCACTTCTGCAGGGGAGTGCATTTGCATTAGCTGTGCTTACTTGAGCCTGGTTTTTTATCATTTATGCTGAAATTAAGATCCCCATTGCTCAGCCTATGTGTGCAAAGTATTCAGCACCTGAGGAATAAACACAGAAAACCTCATCTTAAATATGGTGATCTAAAAGCAACTGAAAAAAAATGAAATTTACTATATAAAGCATTGGGCAGCTTTACCAAAGTGATCTTTGCCCTCACTCTCTTTAATAGCAGCTTTTTTATCAGTTATTTCCAAAAGGAAAAGCATTTAAGCACGTTGCTATTGAAATTCAGGTGTTTGCAAGGCTGAAACTTGTCATAATAAAAAGGCCAAAAAAAAAAAAAGAGATTGAAAAAAGCAATTGAGGAAAAAAATGCCAAATGCCAAGCACCAGCTATTGCGAGGTCCCTGGGGTCAGATCCGAAGGCTCATCTGTTGAGATGCGTTCAACTTTGGAAAGCTCTGTAACTCCAGCAGAGCTGTGGAAGTGGCAAGGGCATTATCTGGCATGGTGGGTGCTTTTTTTTTAAAAAAAAAAAGATATTTTGTTAGAAATCTTACTTGAAATATTCCCTTTTTGTTTGAAGCTTTTCTGCGTGCTTGGTGTTTAACTTGTGCTCTTAATTTCTCCTGCCCGGAGGTCGTGGCTGTCCCTCTCTCAGGGCACACCAAGGTTTACACATGTTTTCTGCTGTTAAGAGCTACATGAGCTGGTGCTGGTTGAAGATGAGGACAGGCTGCCCCTGTTAGGCTGAGAACGTGGAAGGAGACCCTCACATTACCTTTTTCCAGGCTTAACTCGGATGGGATGATGCGGGAAGGTCGCGTTGCACAAGCCTTCATCAGTGATCACTAGTGATGGGTGGTACTTAACGTCCCTTCATCTTCCCGCAGCGTTTTTGACCGAATCAGCCTTTGGAGGTCGTTTGGCTGGGAAGGTGGCTTTGTTTGAGCGTGTGGCATAGTGGAGAAGAGCAGTGTGCCTAAAAACAGCAGCAGGGACGCTGAGCAGTACTCTAAAAACCGAGCAGTGCCTCGCCGTGCTGCCGGTGGCTTTGCTGGCCGGTGACACTAGGCACAGAAGCAGCAGCATGCCTTTGCTTTGGTCCTGGCTACAAAACCCGCAGGGCTCCGTGACAGTAACTGTGACCAACTTTCTCTCTTTTGTGATTTTTTTTTTTTCCCTTTTTTTTTTTTTTCCCCCTTTGTTTAAGGCTGAGCTTTGTTTCTGGCTCTGCAGGAGGCTGGTAGCCTATGGCAAGGGACTGGGGAGATGAGACTTCAGTGAGATAACTAAATGAAAAGGGCAGCAGTGAAAAGATGGTGCTGGCTTTTGACTGGACTGAAACTTGACATACACACATCATCAGCCCAAATGCAGTTTCCCCACAGCTCTCAAATATCATTCATCTCTCAGAGGCGATGCGCTCACCGCTGGATTGTCAGGTGTTGGGGTGCCGGTGGGGGAGTCGGCAGCGAACCCCTGCAAGAGGAAGAGTGACCGGAAGAAATAAGGCCACCATCTTGAAAGCAATTAAATAGCAGGCTAAAATGTGTTGAGGTGAACACAGGTGATGAATCAGAGCCTTTGGAGGGTAGGAATTAGAGTGAAATGCAATGCCTTGCCTGTGCCTATTAACTAGATTGTGCAGACAGTGCAAGGTCCCGTCGCTGAAGCAGTTTTTGAGCGAGTCTGCAGAGACGTGCGGCAGTGAGAAGAAGCCATCTCTTCATAATTGGGAAGCCTCAAAAGGTACAGATGGAATATGCTTCAAAAAGTCTTCATGCTGAACAGATGATTATGTCATGGCCTAGAAATCTCCCAGCCAACTTTTCTTTTTCCCAAAAAAAGATTTAAATTTTGCTGGCTTCATCCAGGTCAGAATTTCAAAGTGCTGGATCTGTTGTATTTTCACTTCTCTACCGAGGTACATGTATGGTTAAATCCCAACCTCAATTAACACTTCTGAGACTTGAGTGGAGAGAATAGGATTGTGTACTAAACCTGAAGGCTGTCTTCAGCCTCCAGCTTAAGATAATATGCAGGAGTTGTCTTTGTTTCTTTTTTTTTTTTCTCATCTCAAGAAGCAAAAATTTGCAGCTCTAATCCTTTGCTAATTATACCCATGTGCTCCTCTCTGAGCCTCTCCAGACCAGATCAGCTCTGGGCCACTACTGCAACTCCTTCAGCTCAAACCTGTCATAACTAGATAACCTGAGATGGCTTGGATTGGCCTATGGTATTAAGGTAAAAAAGAAGAGAGGTGAGGAAAGCAGCTACAGAAATGGAAGTTATTCGTTCAGACCTCCAGTTGGGGAGAAATAGGCATTTAAATGGGTTTAAAATATTACAGGGAGTTGCAGTTCTGCCTGTTTCTCGAGGTTGTGGTGTAGGTTGGTATAGGTGCACCCAGCTGCAGTTTCCCATCACTGGTGGGAGAGGATTGGTATAGGTCAGTGCCTGCTTTGTCAGGATCCCTTGGAGAAGGTGAGGGTGCTGCCTTCAGTAGGTGATCTCCTCCTCAAGTCTGTAAAAGAGGACAGGCTGTGATACTCAGAAGAGCTGCCTGGGTTTAGCTAAGGATTGGACTCCTTTCTGCTGCACAGTGAGATCTTTCAGCATATCAGGTCACTTCTGGAAATAATAGCCATTCCCTCCTTTGGTGTAATATGTGTCTTGTGTGGGATTGGAATTTGGTTGGATCCTTTCTTGTTGGCTTTTGTATTTAAATGGAAATCCTCAGGCACCAGCATTTTGCTGGCAAGGTTTTCTCCACAGAGTCAAGACTGTAAAATATTGCTGAGTTTTCATGTTAAAGGACCACGTTAACAAAAAATAAAGGAAGATCAAAAAAGGAGGAAAAGTAGAACATCCCATATCTCGAAATGTGAGCGGGGTAGGAGCTGTGCAGAGCCAACTTACTTTATACTCTTTAAGAGTTTGCCAGCCTTATCACTTGGCTTATTACTTTAGGACAAGTTAATTAAAGCCAGCAGCGAATTTAAAACTGGGGAAGGGGAAACACTTATTAATTACATTGTGGAATTTCCCTCTAACTCTCATGTCCTTTCAAACCCAGGCTTGGGGAAGCCCTTTGCCCTGGGACTGGTGCAGCAGCTTGTAGCTGGCACAGAGCTTTGCTGCTGCTCCACCAAAGGGATTTGGAGGCTAGATAGCATCACCTGCCTTCGGCCCCTTTGAAATGCAAAGGGTAACACAGCAGTCACCAATGTTAAAAGCTTCCTTTGAAGGACATAGGGTGGTTTACAAAGGGGTCCTGGGGTGTTTGGAGAGGGAGCATGGAGAGGCAGATGAGATTTAGGGATGCACAGTGTGTGATGGGAATGGGAGAAGAGCCTGAGAGAAAAGAGTGGCCAGAAAGTTGACTCTTCTGATAAAGTTTTGGGATTAATGTGTGTCCAAACATCATGTTTTCACTATGGTTTGTTGTCACATTTGCATTTCTGTTTGTGTGTGTGTGGTGGGTACCCATGTACCATGTGTGTACACACGGAGTAAGAGAGAGGAGAGTGTGTGTAGATGTTACTGTGAGCTTCAGGACAGATGTTTCAGTAGTGCAAGGAAAAAACCTTTTAGAAAATGACATCAAACACGGTGCTGTGTTAAGAGTGCTCCATCCTGGGGGAGAGGGGTTTGGGTTGTGTTTGCAATAGTTGAGAGGTGACAAATCATCTTGCTGCCGTAGCGGGACAACCAGGAGTCTCCATGGTGTAGCAAAAACCTTCAGGATAAAGCACGAAACCGAGTAACGACAGCCCAGGAGTAATAAAGTCATAAAAATAAAAAGCTGGGTTTATTATTCTTCAATCTTGAGCCAAATAGCTGGAGCTCCACAGAGCTGCTCACCTTACAGAAAGGCTTGTGATGCACCAGAGCAGCAGCTCACTTGGCAGGAACGGGACTGCGTGTTTCCGAGGAGGGGAGTGGGACGCGGTGCCTGGCTCCTCTGTGGAGAGACAGGTTGAGTCTCCAGTTCATCATGAGAGTAGTTTGTCAAGGAGTATTTAATGGACAGCTTATGAGTGTGTACGTGGGCAGGGCAGCTTGTAAATTTGAATGTGCCTATTTTCTGTGACAGCAATCGATAACTGTGCTGCTTGTTAATGTACTTTGAGAGGTCTTCTCAGGCTTGTGATCGGTCTGGGCTCGCTCAGATTGGTCAAAAAGACATGACAGAGCAGAGTGGGACTTATGTGTCCACAGTGAAGGTTGTTCTTTTGTTTTCATGCAGATAGAGGAACTTCAGGGTATGTTTTTCTTGGTGCTTGTTTGAGGCACCCCCGCCCAGGCTGCAGATTTGATGAGGAGTGATGGTGAAGTATGTGCCAGAATTTACAGGGGTGTTTTGGTCCAGTGCAGAAGAAAGCACTAGCTTGGTTCTTGGGGTGGTCTTGGTGTACAGAAATGAGTATCCCTTTGGAGAAACCCAGCTGGAAGCTCCACATGCACCCAGCAAGCTCCAGACCCTACTTTGAACATAAGCATTTAACCCACAGTGCTTTGAACCTCTTGTAGGGTTGGGAGTGTTTGACTCAAAGGGTTCAGCTCCATCAATTACAGATAATGCCCCTGGACTGTTAATATATAAGGTCATGGGTACCTTCTGCTCCCACCACACCTGTTTATTTGCTGGCATAGGCAGAGCCCAAATTTTCCAGGGAATCCTGGCCCAAACCCAGCAGTCCTCTCTCATTTGCTCCTAGGTTTCCTCATGGCTTGTAGTACTGGTTTTGTGGCCTTTTGCTAATGCCCAGCTCTTGCTGGCCTCTGAGTATTAGATTCTGGGGTTTTACTGAATTTTGATAAGTAGAATTTTTTCCAAGGTGTGTAGGTTTAGCAAATGTGTACTTAACAACTGGAGCAAAATAGTAGATCAAATATTAAATATGAAGATATTATATATTTTTATATATATATTACACTTGGAACTACTAGTTTGACATTCAGGAAAAATGTTTTCACTGTTTAAAATTAAAAAATAACTATTTTCTGGAATATGCTATTTTAATGCAAGAGTGCAGTTTGCAAAGCATGTAAATAATACTTGACCCATTTAGCACTCAGGTAAAAAAAATCAGAGTTTCCTTTAAGCCAGAGCTACATCAGCAATGAAGGTGGGATATGACTCAGTAATTCAGCTTGATATGGGGATCAAGGTGGGTGTATGTCATGACTATAACTAACTTGCCAAAAAAAAAAAGAGAATTTTGGAGAAGAACAAAGAAGATTTTGAGTCTTGGGTGCATGTTGAGTCTTGAGTAGATATAGGTTAATTGTGGGGATATGGAGGGGGTCCCAGACATCTGGAGGTGATATGGTCCTTGGAAATGTGGGTTCTTGTGGTTCAAGGATGTGGTCTCCTAGGAGTAGAGGTGGAAGTGAGAGGAAGTGTTTGGACTGTGCAGTCATCTCCCAGTGAAAGCAAGGAAACCCACCACTAGTACACACAGGATGGGGACCAAGGCATGGGACTGAAGGATCTAGGTGGCCTTTACTTTCTAGATTTGCTGAGAATCTCAGCGTTCAGCAGCTACCACAGTTGAATTTTTTTAAATATTCTTCATGTTGAGTCCTCCATCACTCCAGAAGACTACAGAAATCAAGTGAAATCAAGATCTAATTCCAGTGCTCTTCCCCTTGTGTCCCCTGCTCCCCTCTTGCATCCGCTGGATGTCCATTTCTGTAAGTTTTCCCTTCAGAACNGGCCCAAACCCAGCAGTCCTCTCTCATTTGCTCCTAGGTTTCCTCATGGCTTGTAGTACTGGTTTTGTGGCCTTTTGCTAATGCCCAGCTCTTGCTGGCCTCTGAGTATTAGATTCTGGGGTTTTACTGAATTTTGATAAGTAGAATTTTTTCCAAGGTGTGTAGGTTTAGCAAATGTGTACTTAACAACTGGAGCAAAATAGTAGATCAAATATTAAATATGAAGATATTATATATTTTTATATATATATTACACTTGGAACTACTAGTTTGACATTCAGGAAAAATGTTTTCACTGTTTAAAATTAAAAAATAACTATTTTCTGGAATATGCTATTTTAATGCAAGAGTGCAGTTTGCAAAGCATGTAAATAATACTTGACCCATTTAGCACTCAGGTAAAAAAAATCAGAGTTTCCTTTAAGCCAGAGCTACATCAGCAATGAAGGTGGGATATGACTCAGTAATTCAGCTTGATATGGGGATCAAGGTGGGTGTATGTCATGACTATAACTAACTTGCCAAAAAAAAAAAGAGAATTTTGGAGAAGAACAAAGAAGATTTTGAGTCTTGGGTGCATGATGAGTCTTGAGTAGATGTAGGTTAATTGTGGGGATATGGAGGGGTTCCCAGACATCTGGAGGTGATCTGGTCCTTGGAAATGTGGGTTCTTTTGGTTCAAGGATGTGGTCTCCTAGGAGTAGGGGTGGAAGTGAGAGGAACTGTTTGGACTGGTTACCATAAGCTGTGCAGTCATCTCCCAGTGAAAGCAAGGAAACCCACCACTAGTACACACAGGATGGGGACCAAGGCATGGGACTGAAGGATCTAGGTCGTCTTTACTTTCTAGATTCGCTGAGAATCTCAGCGTTCAGCAGCTACCACAGTTGGCTTTTTTTAAATATTCTTCATGTTGAGTCCTCCATCACTCCAGAAGACTACAGAAATCAAGTGAAATCAAGATCTAATTCCAGTGCTCTTCCCCTTGTGTCCCCTGCTCCCCTCTTGCATCCGCTGGATGTCCATTTCTGTAAGTTTTCCCTTCAGAACAAACCTATCATTTTTCACCACAGGATATTTACAGCTTCAATCAGTGCCAAATTCAATTGGCTTCTGATCTCATCGCTGGAAGTTATAGATGCAGATATTATTTGCACTGCGGTTAATTATGGAGCAATCAAACTTTGGCTTTTCCACTGTAATTTCCTCTGCCAGCTAATTTAATTAATCACCCCCAGCTCAGCTCTTCCAGCTGCGACCGGCAGGGTCATTAATTAGACATGTGGTGGTAGCTCATAGACCAGTTCCTGTTAAGGGGCTGCTGCCCACTTGATCTCTAAGGGAGCAGTAGCTTTTTTCCGAAGCATCCAGGCAGGATTTGAGGTAGCTGCCAGGTCATTGTATCCCTCAGAAGTGGAAGCAATTCCCAGAAGATGGGACTGCAAGCAAACCACGGGATTGCTGCTGGCACTGAGCTTGCCAGGCATGGTTCAGCGAGGCAGGGCTGGGATCAGTTTCCCCCAGAGATGCAATTTAGGGTCTGACCTGGCAGTTCTCAGTAGTCCCTCCTTTCTGGCCTCATCCAGGAGCTAAAAAAAAAATATTGCTCATAAATGTGATAGACTTCCTTCTGACAGATTCTGAGAGCTGCCTGGCTTTTGTCAGGTGGAAAATACAAAATTTCCTAACACAGACAAGAAATTAAAAGATGCATTTTATTTGCCAGATCGCATCAATAACAGGAACCTTTATTTATTCACGATAAAAGCCATACAGAATGACCAGATAGGTCTGTCACATTGCTTGGATATCAGAATAATCAGTTATTATTTCCTGAGGGTGGAAGAACCTTCAGCAGCACACAAATTTACAGAATCATTGAACTGTTTTGGTTGGAAAAGACCTTTAAGAAGACCAAGACCAACCTAGCGTTGCCAAGCCCACCACTAAACCATGTCCCTGAGCACCAGATCTTTTCAGTCCCTGCAGGGATGGTGACTCCACCACTGCCTTGAACAGCCTGTTCCAATGCCTGAGAGCCCTTTTGGGGAAGAAATCTAATACCAAATCTAAACCTCCCCAACACAACTTGAGGCCATTTGCTCTCATCCTGTCACATTTTACTTGGGAGAAGAGACCAACCCCCACATGGCTCCACCCTGCTTCCCAGTAAATATAGGCAGCAATATGGTCTCCCCTCAGCCTCCTCCTTCTGCAGGCT
>VXBZ01010007.1:11616-32299 GCA_013399135.1 Heliornis fulica | reverse complement strand
ACCACCACCCCACCACCACCCCCCATTATTTATAAGGCATTGGTGCACTCATAGTTGTGCTACTTCTCCACTTTAGAGCGTTACAGGCAGAGGAGAAGCTCCATTTCTCTTCTCTCATCTGTTTATGATGTGATACGTTCCAAAGCAGATCACATCAGCGACTGTTATGGTATCCTTAATGCGCTGTGATAGTCGCATCACGGGAGGAGCCGCCGGAGAGCGCGTCGCTGATGTACGTCCCTGTTACATGCCACATTACTCAAGGTCTGTGGGAACCTCACTTGGCTACCTCGCTCCGTCTCTCACCTGGCACAGATTATTGAGATTTATGCATTGAAATATTTGTATGTCAGTCCAGGAGCTTCCTCAGATACGAATATGAAAGCAGAGGCTTGGTTTGGGGTGAAAATAGCCAGATTTTTAGACATCAATAACCAAGATAACAGCCTGGGGTCATTTCCACAAAGCATTTCCTCATGGGTCACTTATAGTTCCGTCACCTGTTCGCCGCCTTTTGTGTGAAAATTCATCTCAAAGGGAATTTTCATATTTTCTCTTTAAAATAAAGGTGTGGGGGGGAGTACTTAGTGATTTTGTGAGCTGTATTTAAAATACCACTGCATCAAGTATAGCCTTCCTATACAGGAGAAAAATAATCTTAGCAAATTGAAAATAAACAGAATCTTCTAACCTGAGTGATTATATATCAGATTGTAAATTGAAGTGTCCAGTCTGTGTTTAGTTGCTGGCCCGTTACAATTCGATTTATACACTGAAGACATCAGGTTACGTACAGTTACACACAAATAATGAAGTGCATTAGGTGCATGTCTTCAGTTTCTGTTCTCTGCATATATATCAATATAGAGAGAGAGGTATAATGATTAGGGCTGGAAGGGACCTTAAAGATCACCTAGTTCCAACCACCTGCCATGAGCAGGGACACCTTCACCAGACCAGGCTGCTCAAGGCCCCGTCCAACCTGGCCTTGAACACCTCCAGGGAGGGGGCAGCCACCACTGCCCTGGGCAACCTGTGCCAGGGCCTCACCCCCCTCAGAGGGAAGAATTTCTTCCTAACATCCAAATTAAATCTACCCCCTTCCAACTTAAAACCATTCCTCCTCATCCTATCACTACAGAACCTTCTAAGAAGTCCCTCCCCAGCTTTCTTGCAGCCCCTTCAGGGACTGCAAGGCTCCTATAAGATCTCCTTGGAGCCTTCTCTTCTCGAGGTTGAACAACCCCAACTCTCTCAGCCTGTCTTTGTAAGAGAGATGCTCCAGCCCTCTGATCATCTTTGTGGCCTCCTCTGGACCCGCCCAAACAGCTCCATGTCCTTCCTATGTTGAGGACTCCAAAACTGAACACAGTACTGCAGGGGAGGGGGGGTGTATTTATTTATAAACTGCAAATAAGAAAGAATCAAATATACTCCTTAATTTTAGCATTTCCCCACGACTTTTGTAGAGAAGCTTTTGCCTTTTTTTGGCCAACATTTGTTGCATGCCCAGACGTTGAGGTTGACCACCCAAGAAATTGGAGCTGTCTGCACGTGTTCTCCAGAACTGCATGGTAATAACTCACTAATTAACCTTTTAAGGATAGCACGGTGCTGTTTGGGGTTAAATCTCACGTGGAAATTGGTCTTTTGTGTTGGTCTAGAGTTTTTCCACCACCGGTAGAAGGTGGGTTGGAAGGGAGCAGTTCCCATTGCTGTTGTATTCCAGATTCTCATAAGGTCTCTCCTTGCACATCTTAGCAGAAAACCATCTTTCTCCACTTCTCAGAGTCCTTTTTTTTGTTTCACCAAGCTAAGTCTTTAAAACCTTTAGATTTCACTGCTCATTGGTGGTTTTTTTCTCCTCAACTTGCTGCTAAAAAAAAAAAAAACTGGGCCTTTTGGGTTTGCTTAGTAGAAAAGTACAATTTGTCATGTTTTTCATGCTTTTTGTTAAATCTCTAGGGACTGTGTTCATTCCACATAGCTGCACAGAACAAAAAAAAAAAAAAGAAGCTTGGATTTGTGCTGAGAAAAGACTTACCCAGCTTGCAGGGCTTACCTTTGCCACACAATCTTTATTCTCAACTTAATAAGCCTTTTCTTAGTATCTCCAGTATTCCCTACAGTTGTATGTCACAGGGCTCTTGCTTAACTTTACACAGAGCAGAACCTCGGGAGTGATGTATTTTATGGAGTATACCTTAAAAATTATGGGATTGCGCGGCGTGCGGTCAGGACATACGTTTGCCAGTGCTTTAGGTGATCTATAGGAGCCCACAATTGCCAGATATTTATCTAAAAAGCCTTAAGCTGATAAACCTTGATGTCTCAGCCAGGCTGGTAATTAATGTTGCACAGCAGTAAATCCTGCAGGTGTCTTCCAACACCTAAGGGAGAGCTGCTGGATACTCGGCGGTGAGACTGGAGGGCTAACCTAGAAGTGCAGAAATAGCAGCTATTTTGGAGCCCTGCGTAGTGGGATGCTCTCAGAAGAGAGGGCAAAGGAAGTGGAGAAGCTCTGCTGAATCCAAGTGACAATTATACTGGTAAGTAAAAGAAGCGTGGCCAGCAGGTCGAAGGAGGGGATTCTCCCCCTCTACTCTGCCCTCGGGAGACCTCACCTGGAGTACTGTGTCCAGTGCTGGAACCCCAAACACAAGAAGGACATGGACCAGTTGGAGAGGGTCCAGAGGAGGCCACAAAGATGTTAAAGGGGCTGGAGCACCTTCCCTACGAGGACAGGCTGAGAGAGTTGGGGCTGTTCAGCCTGGAGAAGAGGAGGCTCCGGGGAGACCTTCTAGCGCTCTGCCAGGACCTCATGGGGGCCTACAAGAAAGATGGGGAGAGGCTGTTCAGTAGGGCCTGTTGTGACAGGACAAGGGGTGATGGGTTTAAAATAGAGGGAGGGAGATTTAGATTGGAGATTAGGAAAAAGTTCTTTCCTGTGAGAGTGGTGGAGCACTGGAACAGGTTGCCCAGGGAGGTGGTGGATGCCCCTGGATCCCTGGAGACGTTCAAGGCCAGGTTGGATGAGGCCCTGAGCAAGCTGATCTAGTTGGGGGTGTCCCTGCTTCTTGCAGGGGAGTTGGACTAGATGACCTCTGGGAGTCGCTTCTAACCCTAATCATTCTGTGATTCTATAAGTGTCATGATTAATTTGAAAAGTGTGCTCAGCTTTGCACATATGGGTGAGCTCTGTCCATCATACACAATGGGGGGCTTTTTTTTTTCCCAGTTATAGAAGGAAAAACAAAAAATAGAGTAGTAGACCTAATGGTGGAGAAGATCCTGACCTGTGGGCTTCAGAAATCAGCTTCCTGACAGCATGAGGGGCTTTGGATACTTTTTGGGATACTTTTGGGGGGCTTTTTCTAAGGGAAGACACCTTTATTTGTGTCCTTTGTCTTTGGTTGTTTGAGTAGGTCTGACGGTAGAGGAAGTAACTTAAGTGTGGAATGTTTCTACAGCACTGAGTTGTCTGTCTCTGCCTCTCCTGGCTGGTGAACAAATCTCTGCAGGTTTGACAGGAGGTTGAACTCTCTCCTTGGCCAGGTGACTTCCCTGACAAAGACAGTGATTCAGTCGTTGATGAGCTGGGTTCCCACGCTGCTCACCTGGAGAGCCCTGCTCCAGGGTCCAAGGCAAGGCCACGGGTTGGTTTATCTGCAGCATTCCTATAGGGCTGCTCTTTGTCCGTCAGGGATGCTTAACTTGTAAGACCTAATAAGCTTAATAGGTTGACTTTATTTAATTATTAATGATCCCTTTCTGTTCTTACAGCTCATAAAACACCCTGTAGGTTGGCAAAACACTCATAATATTGATCAGGAGCCAGAGAGATATTTATTTCTTCTTTGCCCCAGCGCACATAAATCTCGGTCCTTTGCCTCCTTCTCCTCGGCAGGCGGGATTTACAGTGGCCTCTTCCTTAAAAGCTTTCTGTAATTAAGGAATAAATACCCATCGGTCTTTGTTTGCTGTCTGGAGCCCTCTTGTTTGCTGGGGACCTGTATATCCCCGGTGGGCTTGTGCTCCTTCCCCCTTAGCAACGCAGCTGGGGAGAGAAGGCATGCATGCTAGGAAGCACTCAACTGCTAAGCACTTACTTTGCAATAGAGCGGGGTCTTCTCCTGCAGAGAGAGGAAGCCCCGGTGTTTTCTCAGCATATTGTTCCCAGCTCCTCTTCCATGCCTCTCCTCCCAGTTCCTGCTTTGCTTGGGGCAGGAAGACACTTTGAACATTCCTTGCTGCTAGCCCTTTCTTCTCGCTTTCCCTCCTTTGCTACTTCCAATTAAAAACATCATGAACCTTTCCCGACGTTTCGATCCCATCTCCCCCCGGCACGCCCCGATGTTTCGCTCTTACCCACCCCAACAGGGCATCACTGACTCTGTCCAAAGCAATGAAGTTTATCAGGTGCATGTGGGGTCATCAGGAAGGGGTTGGTTTGAACAGCGAGCCCCGGCACGACCGGCTGCCCGGTGCTGGTCATTAGGTGGTAGATGCTTGTTGCACACTGGACCACGAAGCTAACGACACATTCTGGGACTCTCCAGGAGTCTGGGAGGTTTAGATTTACTTCATTTTCTTGGAAAAGACACATTAACCTTGTCAGCTGGCCAACAGGAGAGAAGATTTGGCAGTCCTCTTGCTGAGCTGGCCAGGTTACTACTGCGTTAAAGCAGTTGTACTTCATTGAGCAACCAGAACTGGCAACACGAGGGCACGTCACATGCACGGCAACGCGAGAGAGACCATTTAGAGGCCTCCTCAGTTACAGAATTATTTCCTTCAGCAAGGGAGAAGAAAAGATGAAAACTTTTTAAGAGCTTTCTAAGTGCTGTCAGAAGCGTGGAGGATAAAACTTCACTGCAAAACGCCTTTGCCAGGCCTGCTTGGTGCTTCTGATGGTGGGAAGTCAACGCTTCACCATGCTAAATACCTGCTGTCTGTTATGTTTATAATGCAGCATTTCAAAATTTCATCAAGGCTTTTGACAAGCAGTGAGTAGTTCTTGGTAAAGAGCGAGTGACACAACACTGTTACTATCATCCTTCTTTACCACACTGGTAAGACCGAGACTGCTCTCGTGCTGGAGCTCTTGAATTTTGATGGCAAGTTCTCAGGCTCTCCATCCACCTGCTGCAGCCTGCACAATCAGTTCTGAGCCACTGTATGAACAGGGCTTTTATTTCCTTGTGTCATCCTCCTTGTGTCTGCCTTTCGTGCACCTCTGCCAAATGAAGGGACAAAATGAAGTTCAAGGCAGAGCTGAAAGGGAGGGAGGAAGAGGAGGATGGAGAGTAGATACCAGCGGTACAACGCTCCTGCTTGTGTTTGTCGGGTGTAAGACTACACATGTGTTTAACCACGGGTGGGAGAGCCACGTGGTTCACTCCATGGGGCTGAGCTGTGGGATGCTGGCTCCTAAATGAGCATCTCTGGTGCAAACCCCCAAGTGGAGAGCGCTGTGTGGCTCCTGGAACGATGCTGTGCTCCAAGCAAATCTGCTTTTTATATTCACTCGTGTTACCTAGTTAGCCCTTCCCCCTTACAGTGCCCAGTATTTATGTTTCCAGATAATAATGATGTGATGTGGCTGGCAGAGTAATTTAAATAATTGGACATTATCTTGAGAAGCAAGCACCTAATTAGATCAAAATAAACCAAGAACTGAAAATTTCATCTGTTTCTAATAACCTTTTACCTATGTACAGTATCGCTGCCGTGGCAGCGAATTCATTATTCACACCACCATGTGTATTTAGAGATCACTGGAGATGGAGATTCTCCACTGCTGATGGAGGCTCTTGTGAGAGCCAAGAGCTCAGGGGTATTTTTTGACCAAGTTTAAGCAGTTCCTCTCCTGGTACTGCAGAGTATTTTGCACGTTGTGTTTGGCCCTCGTGTAGCCAGTGAGGTTTGGGGTTTGTAGAGACTAAAGGCTCAAAGGAAGCCTGATCTTGTGCTGTATTTATTCTTAACCTTACGTTTTTCTAGGAGTTTATGATCCATCTGCTCCTTTGTGCATGTCCACTGAAAAAATAGAGCATCCAGCATCATCACTGAAGAAGAGAGAAGGGATTTCAGTGACGATGAGGATGAGATAGTTCACCTCATTCTCCAGTGTTAGGTGTCATCGGGACCATCTGAGCTCCAGATGACGTTGCCTCTCCAACACACTAATCTGGTCCCCAGTAAAAGTCTCTGCTGGATTTTGAAAGTTCAGTAAAAGGGACTTGGTTTAGCCTTGACAAAGATCTCTGGTGTTGAAGGAGGGTGGTTGGAGTGGAAGTTACCAGGGCTGAAGGGAAGGCAAGAAAGCAAGGAGGAAATATTTACAAGCAGAGGAACGTTTCCTTTATTTTTAGGGACTGGTTTGGTGTCTTTCTCCTGATTAGTTGCTCTTCCTCACATTTCCTCGTGCTGTTACTCAGTTGATTTATTTAAAGGTATGTCAGTGCTGGCTGAAATGAAACACTGTACCTCCTCTTCCTGCTTATTGCTGACCGCTCCAATAATTCATTTTTTAGCTCATTAGCTAACAGGGGATGTGAACAGTGGTTCTCCAGGGGACTGCGACGAGGTTAAGTGATCTACTGCTGACAACTCTGCTCTTGGACTGGCCTTCCTTGGGGGGAATGAAACCTCGACCAAGACAAGCTGTGGATCCCAGAAGTGAAATTGGGGCATCAGAGAAACAATTACAGTATTTATGTCGTATTGTCGGGGTTTCTGAGATGAATGAGAGCGGAGGAGCTGTCTTCCAGGAAAGTCCCCAGGACTTCCAGCTCAAAACGACATTTTTTGTGTTGAAGATGTAGGGAGGGTGTCAGTGAACACTGGCTTTCTAGATACTCAATGAGAAATGATCCCTCTACATTGAGGCTGCCCAGGAGATGTGGACAAGTGTGTTTTTCCTCTTACCTCTGTGATAAAATTGCATTTTCTACCAGAAAATCCAACTGTGGCATCTTTCTTGGCCCCAGTTTGTATGGTTGAATAAATCTTAGGTCGCATTCTGTACCCGATGTCAGTGACATGCTGCCCCCAAATGTCTGAGGCTTTTAAAACACCTTTATTTTTATTGGTAGCGCTTGCTGTGTTCCCACCACAGCCCTTATTGTGACTCCAAAGATAGGACTTGACCCTAGAACTAAGAGTTCTGCTGCCCTGCCTGGTCAGCAAAAATAAGGAGACTAATGAAGAGGTAAAACGACCACGGTGTGTAGGTGGAAGTTTTAGGTGAGTGTTACCCAATGGCACAGCCCAGCACTGGCCACAGGGTCCTGTCATGCCAGCGAGCATCTCCTGGGGGACCAAGCATCTCCTTCATAGCTTCCCTGCTCAGCAACAGGTTTCCTCCAGTGAGGGGATGAATCCTGACCGGAGCATACAGTCGGTGTTAATGTGAAGTGGGTACACATCACTTGCTCATGGTACAGGAGAGTGCTTTAAGGGAAGACCATTTGTATCCTCACCATCTCTAATGCAGGTGGCAGCATGTTCCCTTTCCTGTTTGATTGATTTATAAAGGGGGTTTTCTGTTCCTCTCCCAGCCTTTTGAGACAGTAGAATAAACCTGAGCAGGATTGGGGTGTTGGTATCTGTCCTGCTGTCTTGTCCACCTTGCCTTTGCACTGCTCCCATGTGACATGGGAAATTTGTGCTGATGGATTTGGAAACCGGCATCCTAAACCTCTGAAAGGCTGAAACTGGTGCTTACCATGTCTGTTTCAGTACATCCCATGGCATTAGTGTCGTGATTTCAGGTGAGTTACAAGCGAGACTTACACAAAACAACTTGATTTCTGAACAGAAAGAGACTCCTGGTCAAGCCATGGTGATCGCAGCAGCCAGTGCTCTGATGGGAACAAAAAATCAGTCTTGCTCAAAAGATGGTCTGGAGAGGGGGGTGGGGATTCATTTGCAGACTCTTGATGAGGCTAAAAACAGTTGTATTAGTTATGTGCCCAAGGTATGTGTTCATTCCCTTGAGGACTTACAGGCATCCACTAGAGAAATTCCCGATGCCCTGATGTGCACCGCTGGAGTAGAACCCTGCAGGTTGAGTCGCTTTGTTTTTCAGCCTGGTGTGCTTTAAACATGTAGTGGGTATATTGCTTGTACCCTCAGTGCCCCTATACATGCTTAGAAAATGTATGGGATGTTTGCTAAGCAGTCTTGAAGATGCTCTAGATGGATAGTGGAACTAGAACTGTGGCAGTGTTGCAAGAATGCCCGTTTAATTGTAAATTAATTGCATGTTACTTTATCCTCCTCGTGGCTCTGATTCGGTTTGGTTTTACCTTAAGAAAATACAAATACCAAAAAGGGCGAATAAAAGGTGCAACAGTAACAGAAGTCCTTTTCTTCCTCCTCTCCATCTGGAATACCAGAAGCGATCCTGATAGATCCTGCTATCAAAGGGTTGGTGTTGTTTTGTGTGCCTCTGAGCTTACAGGAGTCATTCAGAGGTCTGATTTAAACTGAGGGCTCTTTGTGTTAATTTTCTGTTTGTGCTTTTGCTCTGAAAAAAAAAAAAATAAATAAATAACTTGAAAAGCCCTGGAAGTGTTTGAAGGGTAAATTGCGATGGGGTAGAGAAGCAGGATGCTTTGGGAAGCCATGCCTGAAAGCATCCAGGGAGGTCAAAGCAGGGTCACTCCGCATGTACCAGGAAATGATGCAAAACTAATCCAGATTTGCTGTTGGAAGGGCCTGTTTACATAAGTATTTAAAAACAGATTAGGGCTAACCTGACACTAGATTACTGAGAGAAGTGTAAACACGGCTGAAAGGCGTAAACAGAGCTCTGCCTTTTGTGCTCGGGAGGAGAAGATCTGTCACCAGTAACAGGTTGCCTGGCTCAGATGATGTATGTGGTTTCCCCAGGCTGCACGGATTCCCCCAGGTACCTCTAAATGGGACTTTGTCTAGGGCTAGATCTCTTAGATCGTGTAATTGTATGGGGATTTCCTTAACGGAGAGTTGAGGGACTTGTTTGTAGTCCTTGTTATCCTGTAACCTAATAGCATCCAGAAGGCTTCTGATAGATCTTTGACGTGTGGGGAGGAAATGGTGCTTCAGAGTATTGTTTTGGTGGTTTGCATTTTGGGAAAACAAGCTGCTGACCTGTCTATGTGGAGATGTTGCTCCACTTATAGGAGGAAAAAGCACCCCAGCAAGTAAGGTCGTGTCTTCCAGGGCTTGCTCTCCCATCTGCCATGCAAGCCCAACTACTTGGTTACTCCTGAAGTACAGAAATGGGGTGTTTTTTTCTGTGGTGTATTTAACCCTAATTGCCCAGGGAAGTGGTCCCAGCACCCAGCTGGACTGAGGTCAAGAAGTGTCTGGACAATGTGCTCAGTCCCACGCTCTGACTGGGCTGGCCCAGTGTGGAGCCAGGAGTTGGACTCCATGATCCTTATGGCCTCTTTCCAGCTCAGGAGATTCCAGGATTCTAACATGGAAGCAGGCTGCCTGGTGTGTCTTCCTAGCAGTGCAGGCTCCTACAGTGACCTCCTGGCAGTCATCAAGCCAGCCCTGGGGTGTTTTTTTTAAGACCTCCTGTTGCCATTGTGCAACCCTGTAGGAACATCATCCGCAGAGGCGGTGCTGCGATAATACAGCGCGGTAACGGTGAGATGGGTGACACAAACGTCACCACAAAGGTAAGGTTTGGATGAACTGTTCTGTGAGGGCTTTCTTGCCAAAACCACAATGCAGGGGTAGTTGTCTTGTTGGTTAACCACCTTTTGCTAGTGGAGCAGTAGCCAAAATCTGTCACCATTTAGAGTCAGTGGAGCCAGGTTAGAGTGACCTATCTCCTCTGGCTTCTCTAGGGAAGAAAAGGAGCGCTGGATACGTGCGAAATACGAGCAGAAGCTCTTCCTTGCCCCGCTGCAGTGCCTGGAGCTTTCTCTGGGCCAGCACCTCCTGAGGGCTACAGCCGAGGAGGACTTGCGGACGGTCATCCTGCTCCTCGCCCATGGGACCCGGGAGGAGGTGAACGAGACCTGCGGAGACGGTGATGGGCGCACTGCCCTCCACTTGGCCTGCAGGAAAGGAAACGTGGTTTTGGTGCAGCTCTTGATTTGGGTAAGTACTTGGTGGCCAGGGAAGGGCCTGGCTGGGTTGGCTTTCGCTTGGCTGCGTTCCCTCAGCAGGACTCCCCAAACCTCCTTCCTGTGGGTTCCACAAAGCACTTGCAGATGTCTCCAGTCTAGATGTTCCTCCAGCCTAGGTGTTCCTCATTGCATGCTCTCAAAAGACAGCATATAATAAAAATAAATGTATTTCTGCCTGTCTGCTGCTACTTGGTGGGAAGTACAGGAGAGCATAGCCAATGACAAAGGAGAGGTCCCTAGCATGTGTGGCCAATTCCTTTCCATGCATCTCCCTGTAGAAGTCTTTACATATGTTACACGGTGCTGGTCATGTCATCAGGCTGGTATCCTGCCTGCTCTCTTCTCCCTCTCCCCATCCTCAGTTATGTTCAAAACCCATCAGTCCCGAGTCTGGTGCCTCTGTTTTAACTCTCTGTTGGCACCGCCTCTTCCAACAACACGTCTCCTCTCTCCGCAGTACGGTGTCGACGTGATGGCACGCGATGCCCACGGAAACACGGCGTTGGCCTACGCCCGGCAGGCCTCCAGCCAGGAGTGCATTGACGTTCTCCTCCAGTACGGCTGCCCCGACGAGCGCTTCGTCCTCATGGCCACGCCAAACCTGTCCAGGAAGAACAATAACCGGAACAACAGCGGCGGAAGGATGCCCACCATCATCTGAGGAGCCCACTCGTGTGTTCGCTGACCTGAATTACATCCGCAGCCTCATATTCCTCCATCCCCATCACAGCTCTGCTCTGTGAGTCTGGTAACTCTCCTTTTCCCTTTTCCCTTCGGTACATCCCTGTCCCATCCAGAAACTGGAGAGCGCGAGGGGATGAGAAGGAGCAAAAGGGGCTGCAGTGAAAGCAGTTGTTTCAGTGACAGCTCTCGAACGATGGAAACGAGTGGGCGAGAGCGCGTGGGTTGAGCAGGACAACGCCCGCCCGTGTGGCACCCGGGACCATGGGAGAGAGCGGTCGTCCCCGGGGTGGGGGGGACCCGCAGGCTCCCCGAGCGTGGCGGGAAGGGGCGGAGGGAGAGGCGAGCGAGAGGAGAAGGAAGGAGAGACGGTGACTTTCCGTAACTGACAGTTAAGCACATCAGTACATTTCACCTCTACCAAACGCGACGCCTGGATTTCATTCTCTTCTCTGAAGAGCTTGACGGCATAAATCAGAAGCAAGCACAGAGTTTGTCAGGTTTGAAGCTCCTATGATGGTATGTGTCAAATCAGTTGTAGCTAATCTGTCCGGGGAGAATACTGGCTTCATTACACTTGTATAGTTGAGTTCTTCCAGCATTACCGCTGTTTAATAGAACATGATTAGTCATCACGGAGAAAAAAGCATATTAGCTGAGGAGGTAGTTACATGGCACGCTTCGGTGATTGCTTGGATGTGATTGCAATATTCTTAGAAGCATCATATTATCTCAGACATGTTCTTTCAAGCCCTTGGAGCCCTCCTTTCTAAATTCACTGTCATAATTTAGTATCTGTTTAATTTTTCAGTCCAAAGAGAGGAAATGAGTTGCTGAGTGTTATTTGACTGCAGTCTCCTTGGTGTAAAAACAAAATGGAAAAAATAAATAAGAGTAACTCTGAAACACAAAAAGGAGTAATGAATACCGCTAAGGAAAAGCCGTTTCAAGTACCTTTAGTGAAATTAATAAACGCATTAAAGGCTAATATTATTTTTTTTCAGCCAGCAGAAATAGGTTCCATCATTTTGCCAAGGTAAATGTGTTGAGTTTTTTTGGTCACTCCTGTGATGCATTGCCTAACTTATACAGATTTTTTTTTTTTTATTATTGTGTCTCTAGATTATATGTATGTAAAATCTATTTGAATAAAAAAAAAACAATAAATATACATTGATTTTTTTTTTTTTTTTGTACAGAAAATGACATCTCTGTTAATTTATAAACTGTAATAATGGATGTGAACAAAATCATGTGTAACTAGTTAGGATCTGTGGGTTACAGACCATTGTACATCGACAATATTCCCAGCAGTGGACTCTTGTTTCCATCACAAGCCGTTGAGGAACATATCAGAAGAAAATGGCACGTTTGGCACGAAATAGGGAAAAAACAACAAAAAAAAAAGAGCATGAGACCTTTAGAGAAGGAGAAAAGAGGCTGTTTCTCAGTGCTGTAAATATATTCTACTCCAGAAGTCATGGAGCTTTCCCAAGCTGAGACAAAAAGCCCCAGCCAGGCTGTGGGAAGATCAGGTTTGATTAAGTTCAGAATTGATAGCCTTCACCGCGGCGGGCAGGGCATGGCTGCGCTCGACTCCCCAACTTGGCTGCTTGCTGGAAGAAAAATGGCTTGTGAAAGTAGCCTGGACAGTTCATTTGAATTCCAAGTTTCGGTACTTGATTTGATTGTTTTTGGGGATTACCAGGCAGATCCCGGCTTCTCCTGTTTCCAGCGAAGTGGGGTTCGGGGAAGCAGGCTTGTACGGTCTGTGGCAGGTGGAAAAGCGATCTTTGTCACTTATTTTTTTACATTTTTAATGGCATATGGCAGTGTGAAGGAGGGGGGAGGGTATATCACAGTGGAAGTTGAAAACTCAACTGAATTTTGATGGCAGAGGAGCAGTGATGGGAAGGCAGTGAGGTGTACGCAGCGCGGTCGTTGGCGGATCTACCTGCTCGTATGTATTTCCCAAGCTTTCAGCCATGCTCTTCCTTGGGGCTCCCAGTTTCACTCACAGGGGAGGAGTGTAGTAATTCCTACATAAACCCCATGGGGACAAAATGTGAAGGAGAAAAGACTTGATCTGGTTGGTTTAAGGGGGGAAAAAAAAAATTATAAACCCCAGAAAGTGACAGATTTGATGTAAAATCATCGGATAGTGGAAGAAAAGGGAGCCTCAAGGTAGAAGCACAAGAATATTGACCAGCTTTTCCTACTTGGTGGTGTTCTCATTTTTGTACTTTGTTACTGTATAGACCTTTGATTATTTGGGAGGGGAAATCTTTCTTCAGCCAGCCTAGGCTGGTGGCACCAGATTAAGGCTACAGCTGATTCTGATAACTTTTATTATTAATATTTCCATTTTTTTAATTGAGGAAGGGTGTCTCTTTTAATTGCTGCTCCTCCATCATTCCCACGCAGCTCCCTGATCTTTGGTACTCACGGGTGGTCCTTCAGCAACGGGACAACCCCATCTTAACGCGCAGCTGAAGGGGATGCTGTGACGCCCACTGCGTCTTGGTGCTCACGTGGTTGACACCCCAGCGAGGTAGGGGGACATGGCAGGGATTTGTGATCCCAGAGGTGCTATAGCTGCTAACTTTTCCCCTGGAAGCACCAAGGGCATTTGTATCCAAAAAACCAAGTCCAGTGTTTCAAGTGATAGGCCCGTTTGCCGACATTGAGTTCTCAAGGCATGTTCAATTTCTGAGTTGTTTTTTTGTTTCCTAATTGAAAATATTTTCTGTACATAAGTGAATGCTCTCTTTGGGCCATCTTCCTCTTAGAAAGCTGAGAGTGATGCTTGAGAAACAAGGGCAGCCAGGCTGTCGGGCAGATTTCAGGCAGAACTCCTTTCATAAAAATTTTCTGAAGGCAAACACTGAAAAAACCCAGAATATTTTTAAGAGAGGCAATTCCACTAAATTCTAAGAAAAATGACATATCCAGGCTATCCAACTAGTAACCTCATACTTGTATTAAGCAGTAACGTGGTTGGTTTTAACCTAGATGTGGAGGTTCTTTCCCCTCAGAGGTGTAGGTGTTGGCGGTACCTATGTTGAAGTGGCGTAGACTATGAGGTGACTCCCCCTAAACATTTGGGGGTCTGCAGGAAGGATCTCTTGCATGTAGCATGCATGGGAGAGCAGCCAGGAGAAACCAGAGCCGGTGGTGCCCCTGAGGGTCCGTGTTGGCTTACAGCATCCTCCATTCACACAGGTCTGGGGCCTGCGAGAAGTTGTGTGGGACAGGCCCACCCGGCGAGTAAGTCGGGCCAGTGTAGGCCTCGTCCTCTCCTTGCATGGTGAAGGAGAGGAAGGGAAAGCCCATCCCACCACAGCTAAGAGCAGGATGGAGGAAGTTCTCCGTGCCTGGAGCCTGACAGGGTTTGGCTTTGTGAGCTGAGGTCTCCGGGCTCTGGGTGTTTTTCAGGGGATGCGTTTGCACTTTGCAAAGGTTGTTGTTGAAGCCGTCCAGGTGCCGAAACCGGCAATATATATACACATATATATATATATATATATATATATCCCAACACTTGGAGAACCTGCAGGAACCTGTTCCCCTTGCTTTCACTCTGTTAACCCGTCCCTTTTCTGTTCTTTGTCTCACGATTAGTCCCTCTCGTCGCTTATGGAACCCCCTTGCCAGGCTCTTTACGCCCTTTGAGCATGTTATGAGCAAATTAAAAGCAAATTGAGAGCCAGTCAATAAGAAATCCCAGCAGAAACATGTTAGCTAAAGCTGTTTGCTCCGAAAACGGAGTCCACAGCTGTAGTTTTTGGTGTGTTCCCCCATTTAACCCTTTTCATCATCCTGGACACCTTTAAATCCCCCTTCCTCTGCACTTTATCCATGATGACTGAGACACTAGAAGCGAGTCAGCTACTGCTACTACCACCAGCTCTTCCCTTCTATTTATTTTAAGTAAATGGCTGTTGAGCAATGGAGATAAGTTGGCTGTGTCAGATCTGGCATCTGAACCTTGCACTCACAGAGGTGAGGAGGGGGTTTACTCCTGGCTATTTAGGAAGAAATAAGTTCAAACCTTGGGAAAACTCAGGGTCCCGCCGGTGCAGAGGTTCGGCCAAGGGCTCCCGTGACTAAGTGTTGGATGCTGTTGCTAAAAGGGGGCAGAAGAAGAGCTGGTTTTGGAGAACCCTTGGTATGTCCTGAGTTAGGTGCTGCTCAGAAAGCCAAGTGATGTCCTGGAAGGTGGAGAGGATTTTTTTAAGCATTTGGGCGTAGTGTATAACAACTGTGTAAGCATTAATATTGTTTCATTTAACGTCTTCCCCCTGTTTCCTTAAATTATGTGTCTTAGTGCAAAAATAAAAATTAAAAAAAAATTTAAAAAAAAAAAAGCTTTAGCTGCACTTGGAGATTTCCCCTGGCCGGAGGAAGCTGAGTGACACAGGGAGAGGAGGAGGAAGAGAGGTGGGAGCGCAGATACAGGCTTAGAAACGATCTCCGGCACTGTAATGTAGTATAATTAGATTATATGGGGTTTGGGTAGCTTCATCTTCTATATTTGTATGGAGAGTGGGGAAGAAAGAAAGAAAAAAAAAGAAGTAATTTGTAGTTTCTAGTATAAAGTAGTAATAGTGGAGACAAGCACAGATTTCACAAGGGGGGCCCGGAGGGGCCCCTTCCAAACGTCTCGGGGAGCCGCGTTTGCACCTTAACAGGGATCAAATGGTTGTTGTGGCTGGAGGGGACTCAAGGTGAAGGAGGACAGCGTTGGGGACCAAGCCTGGGGCAGTTTGGCTGGATGGGTGGTGACGTGCCCGTTCCCATCTTGGCGTTGAGCGTCTTCGTTTCCCTTCCGCTGGCTGCTACGGCGATGCACGTGGGGGATTGCCCACTGTTGGTCTTGGACCCTCGGTTCAGTATCTCCTTCTGTTCTTGGTGGTTTGTGGGTAAAACTTAGCGTGTCAAAAAGAGTTTTGTGGGATGTTCTGGCGTTTGCTGCGTAGCAGGGAGAGAAAAAAAAAAAAATCAGCTCCAGACTGAAGTTCTTTTCAAAGTAGAAAAACCCACTGAACTACCCCAAATGACAAGGTTCTGCAGTGAGTTTTGACTTCTTATATTCTAACCTGTAAAAAGAAGGTTGGTTTGAATGGTTTTATTAGACAATAACCTCCTGTTTGGAAAAAAATAGACGTCAGAGAGCGAAAAAACATCCAAAGCTGTAGTTAGGTAGATTTGTTGATTACAATATTCCAGGTTTTGGTTCTGATGTTTGGTCTGAGCCAGCTTTTAAAATAAATACTGAGTGATCTCATCTGGTGACAGTTAACCTTGAGTTGACTCACCCAGTCTCACATTTTAAAGGGAGGTTCAAAGCAGGTTTTGGCCAAGATTTTCAGGAGCGATGAATAGTTCGTGTTTCGAGGGGAAGATATCTGAAAATAAAAGGCTGCTTTGCTTTGATGTTTGGGTTTGTGTTGTTTGGGTTTGTTTTTTTTTTTTTTTAGAGAGACATATCTTAAGCCCCAAATCGCTCAGCATGCTTCAGCTCATCTTGGCCCCTGTGTTTCATTTCAGGTGACAGCAATATGTGGGTGAATTAACTCCCATCGTTTACTAACGCCCCCTGAATATTCCAGGGGGCACTTTTTGCTTGTGGGCAGGCAAAATAAAAATACCTTTGTGCATTTCAGCAGCTTTAGCCTCTTCGTCTCTGCATGCCCGCCCATCTCCCAAATCCCCGTGGCATACTCACGCGGTAGCGGTCAGTTCTGGTGACAGGCATAGCTTCAGCTTCCTCTTGGCCATGAACTTCTCTGGATGTGTGTTTAGNACCTGTGTGTTATGTACAAAACGTGAAAGGGGTGGGAGGGGTGGGGGAATGCTTACAGAGGTCTAAAGGCATGCCTTGGGGGTGACCATGTTGCTTGCCGGCGTTGAATGCACCGTCGGCTCTTCTGTGTGTGCCCCGTTTTCCGGAACCGATCGGTGGGTTGTTTTGTGGGTTGGGTTTTTATTCTTTGTTTCTGACAGCTGAAATTAGCTGAAAACACTTCCCTGGTCCTCTTGAATTGCAAGCTATGGGGGGGGTAAAACCCCTCACAGCACTTTGATAGGGTCGGGTCTGTGCTGAAGACAGAACCCCGAGGTGATGGAGGACGGAGGAAGGGGTTTGGTGCTGAAGGAAGGTTGGCAACTATGTTCCCAGATCTGGGGCTTGAGTTGGAGTTGGTGGATGAAAGTGGTCAAGGTGGCTTTGAGTCCTAAGGTAAAGGTGGTGTCTCACATGGAGGTCGCTAGCTACATGTGCTTTGCATTTGGTGTGCGTGTGTGCTTATATATATGTGTGTGCTCCACATACCGTGTTAGCAACTGTGGAAACATACATGTGCACATTTACACACTAATAAATATCCACTAGTTAGAGCCAGGGTTTCAATCAGATGTTTCCAAACGGGCACTTTTCCCAGTTTGACTAAGAGCAGTCATCTCCCAAGAGTGCTGGAGGGCACCAGGGCAGGGAACAGCTGCTCGAGGGATGGGGAGGTGCAGGAGCAATACAAGGTGGTACAGGCTTCCTGTGGCTCTTGCAAGCCATCAGGTGTTCAGGACTCACACAGCCTCAGAGGTGGTCCAAAAAATCCAGCTCCTCCAGAGAGCAACACTCAAAAAGACTTGGCCACCAGAGCTGGAGTAGCCTCCTTGGCTGAGGAAAGAAATCCCAGTTCTCCAGCCCTGGGGGTGTTATCATGGGAGACACCAGGCAAGGTGAGGAGATGATCTTTCGAGGTCCCTTCCAACTCCTAACATTCTGTGTGAGTCTGTGACAGAGGACTTGCTGCTCAGAGACCCTTTCCATAAATGTGCTTGCAGCTCAGCTTACCAGCTGCCCTCCTGTCACTGATTCACCAATGCTTTTGGGTTGTGCTGCTTTTTCTGGAGCCTTTGGCGAAGGTCTTTCTCAAGAGCTACCTCCAGATGGGTCCTTCCCCAAGAGCAGCTCCTCATCCTTCTCTCCACACGTTCGTGGCTCTTACTCTTTGGCCCTTAAATTTTTCCACGAGTGAGCACAAACCTCGCATGAAGCGCTCTAAGGCTCTGCCTGTACCGCGTAGTCCGGGAAGACGGGACCAAGCGTTGTTCACCTTGTCTCAACCCTTGCTTTTAGCTTATAGTCACACTGGAGGAGACCAGAAGGGGAGAGGGCAAGTCTGGCAGGGCGAGAAGGATGTTTGGTGGAGCTAGGTGAGGTGTGGCAGGAAACATGGAGAGGTTGAGGAGGATCTTTCCTTTCCCCTTCTTGCGCCTGTGACAAAGGAATCCCTTCGAAACGCTGCTGAAAACCCCTCTGAGGGGTTTTGTTTTTCCAGGGATGGCAAGAGGCATTGAATCTCCTGAACTTGTTTTTCCAGTGAGAGTGAGAGGTACCCATCCTCCACAAGCACAACCCTTTGCTCGGTGGGAATGGCGAGTCTCCAGGGGACCGCGCCCATTCGGTCCAACTCCCTTTTACCATTTCAATGTCAAGAGCATCCTCCACTTGTAGAGAGCACACTAGGTGGGTGCACAAACCCAAAGGGGAGATTTAGGGGAGGAAGTGTCTTTTAAAAACACTTGTTCTGTGTTGCCTTCGGACTCGGGTTTGGGCTTGCCGGGAGACGGCTCCCGCTGTCTTCACCCTCTCACCTTCAGTAGGGCTTGAGCACACGCCGAATGCTTTGCCCAAGTCCAAGGCAAAACAGCCTTGGGGTGGGCAGAGTTGAGCATGGGTGGGCTGTATCCTGACCTCTCTGAAGTCAAGAGTTCAGCCCCTGTTTTCAGCAAGGTGGTGATTTTGGGTCTGTTCTAGCCAGCACCACTCGGGGAAGCAGATGCATAGTCTTGGTTTGTAAAACCCTGCGACGGCCTGCAAGTGGCTAGACGTTACGTACGGCGGCGGCTAGCCCCCCGCCCTCCCTCCACCCCCACCAAGTCTTTCGGGTTTTCTACTGTGTGATGTTTGTCTTTCTTGGTTGGGAAGGGGACAAAGGGAACCCAGGTGGGTAGGGACACCTGAGACCCGTGTTTGAGGTAGAGGCAGAAGATAGCTAGCACGTGGCAGGCTTTATTGCAAGTTTTGGGGTTGGTTTTGTTGGGTTGTTTGGGGTTTGGTTGTTTGTTTTTTTTTTTCTGTTTCTGTAAATAGTAATGTATAAATGATGACAAGACAGTGTGGAAATTATTAAAACAAAATACGTCTCTTGTTGTTTTTATATTACCTCATGCAGCGAGTTTGTTTTACGATGACTCAATGATGCTTTATTTATATTGTTTGTACTGTAATTAAACCGATTGACAAACATTTCACTTTGCTTGTTGTTTCATATGATTTTGGTTTGATTAAATATGCCGGTTTGTTACTCTGTTCCCCTTCCCTCTCTCTCCACATTGAGATCTTTTGTGTCAGCTGTACAGTATTCTGAAGAATTAAAATTAAAAGGAAAAAAAAAAAAGGAAAAAAGTTGTAAAGTACCACAGAGAGAGGCTGCTATATTGTATAGGTCTCTTTCTAATAAAGACAAGAAAACTTGTTTGTCGCAGCTCGCTTCTTGGCTTTGAGTCTTCCTTGCCTGTGCTACTGAGATCTACACCTGCCCTGGCCCCGCTTTCGCCTCGTGTTAATGATGAGAGAGACTGTCACTCGCTGCCAGTAATAAAGATGAAGTATTGTCTGAGACCTGGGATGTTGGAAGGAGCTGGTAATGGTGCAAATTGATAAATTAAAAAGCAATAAGTCAAGCGGGCCGTAATGGTGTATATCTAAGAGTTCTGAAAGTGCTGATGAACTGAGTGACGGATCTCCTGGCAAAAATATGCGAGCTTTCATTAAAAACAGTTGTTCTCCCCAAGGAAGAGAGAGTAGTAAACGTTGCACCTAGGCTTTAAGAGCCTCTGGAGGAGATCTGAGGAATTAGGCCAGTAACGGTTACATCTGTATCCGCTAAATTGGTTGAAATGATCATTTAAAGTAAGAATAATAAAACATCTTTAAGGTCGTGATACGGTACGGTCTAATCACTTCTTTGGAGGAAAATCATGGCTCTCTATTAGGCTTCTGGAGAAGTCATTTAAAGCCCTGAGCAATGGGCAGCTGGTTGACGTTTATTTACGTCTTTAAAGGTCTTGGCATCATCAGGAATCTTAGGTAGGCCCAAGGAGAAGACAAAATACTGACCCGGTGCGGAAGGTTGGGATGGAGAGGGAAGGAAGAGTTGGGGTTTCACCTGAGCAGCCTGGGAACCAGCCACGTTCCAGAATGGTCCTTGTTGGGACCAGTGTGTCTCAGTGGAAAGAAGAATTGGGGTTTCACCTGAGCAGCCTGGGAACCAGCCACGTTCCAGAATGGTCCTTGTTGGGACCAGTGTGTCTCAGTGGGTTGGTGATAGCAAGACGATGGCTGCAGGAAAACTACACAAGGCCGAGAGACCTGTCTGGTATCAAGGTGGGTATGTAGAGAAAAGGAGATAAAATGTAAGTGAATGTGCCTTGGAGGGGGAGGAGTGGGGGAAAGGGAAGTTAAATAACCACACCAGGGACACAACCAATGCTGTGGCTTGGCCATCTGTGCTTGTCCAACCTTATCAAAGACAGAAATTAGGGACGTTCAGAGATGACTAAAGCTATGAAGAGGGGGAAAAAGTGGGAAATTTTCTTAAAAAGGAGAAAGGGGAGGTGGGGGGGTGGCAGCCATAGATAAGACATGGAGAAGCAGCAGGTTGGGGATGTGTCTTCTCTGGACTTGCACCTGACACAAGATGATACCAAAGGGCAGCGTGGTCAAAATCAACATGGAGATGGATGGGCTGTCCGAGGCATCTCTGGACCAGAGACCTCACTGCAGCGTGATTTTGCTCAAG
>VXBZ01010006.1:89867-122710 GCA_013399135.1 Heliornis fulica | reverse complement strand
GGCGTGCCTGCCCGCCCCCCGCCCCATCCGTGTCCCTCCCCCTGTCCAGGTAGCGGGATGCGTTTTGGGGTTGCTGTTTCGTTTCCCCATTCCTGCGCCTTGAGATGCTCGACAGTGAAGGGGAAAAGGGAGCGGTGCTACTCGCTGCAAAACACCCCCCTTAAGGCTTCGCGATGTAACCCCTCCCCCCCAGTCCTCAGGTGAAGGGGGTGGTAAGGCCATGAAAAAATGCAGTGTTACTCCCCAAAGATTGCTCATGTCATTCACCCGGCCACGGACCAAAAAGGCTGTTAGACTAAATAGCTGGGAAAAATTTTGTTCCACACGCCGCCGGTCAAACCCACTTCTTAAATCAGGAAAGGAAAAAAAAAAAAAGAAGAGTTTGGAACCAGCTGAAATATATAAGAAAGAGGTCTGAAAATAAGTTATGTAGTTTTGCAAGAAAATTTATGGTAAGAACCTTTAACAGGGCTTCTGGCTGGTTTGAGAGCAAACTCTGAATATTAAGATCACACCCTGGACTCCAAACCATTGCGCTGCCATGGAGTGCTGGGAAAAATCCCGAATCCCTAATACCTCCCTGGGTAGGTCACCTACATTCCTGAGTGTTTACAAAGATGCAACCTAAACGATTACTCTTCTTCCAAATATAGCACATTGTTTCCCTTTTCAGCCTCTGGTAAGCATTGGGTAAAAACACCGCTTTCTGCTGGGCTGGCGACATCCAGTGACATCAGTGGACTTTCTCACCTTCACACTTCGTGATAAGTAAATCACGCTGTGTCTGTCTGTGTCCTCCCCCCTCCCCAACGCTAACATCAAACCCCTTCTACCATACGCCACCGATTTCTACAGAAGCGGTGGCTGGCGGTGGGTTTGGTGTCAGGGGTAAGCACTAGGTTTGTTTACACTCTCGGTGTTCATGTGCAGCAGCTGAAAGACCATCATGACTAAGAGCAGTCAGTAGCTTCTGGCTGCTCCACCTGCTAGCACAGTACCCAAAAGGATTCCAACCCCAGCTATCCCACTTTACATATAAGTAACAATTTAAGTGACAAAGCAAGTAAAATATTCTCTTCTTTCTAGACACAGGTTAAAGCAGAGCAGATGAAAACTAAGATGACAGACAGAGAAGAAAAGGCTTCAGAGAAGCTTTATCACTCAGTTGTGTCACTGTGTGCAAGGTCTTGACCTCCAAGAGCAAAAGTTACCTCCAGGTGAGTGAAGTCTCAGCTTGATGAAAGCAGTCACTTCAATTTAATCTTGCTTCAGAAGGCGTGAGTGTGGGACGGACAGAAGAGCATCATTTCCTGAAAGAAAACTTTACAAAAGCGCAATTTAGAACTGCTTAATAAAGCAATTGTAAGAATACGACGTGAAACTCTATAAAAGTGTTTTATTACAATTTCTTGACTGTTTCCTTGAAGTTAATTGCTTTCACCTCTTATCCCCCAGTGATGGACTGGGAGCACCGTTCAGCTCCCCAAAATGTTTTAGCTTAGGTGTAAAGCGTGAGAGCGTTCAGCTTCCACCTGAAATGCAGTTTGAAGAGCACCGCCAAGGTCTCGCCACGCTTTGCTACCTAAATTAAAAGCCTCGAAACTTTTATCCTCGCTTCCCGCGGGCTTGGTGAGGCCGGGGGTGTGGAAAGGGACGCGAGGTGGCAGCGCTGAGCCTCTTCTGCGAGGCGTGGGGAAACGCCGAGCTACCGAACGCGCGATGCGTGGGGTGGGCTCGGGGTGGGGTTTTTGGTTCGGGTTGGGGTTCTTTTTTTTTCTTCCTGTATTTACTATTCGCATTACCGTTACACTTTTCGCCCCTCATGGTCTCGCTGAGCAGCGGAGCGCTGCGAAGTTATTCGCCGCGATGCTGCAGGTTCCATCAAAGCGCTTCGCGACCGGCCGCAAGCCCCATCGCGGGGGTGGGGAGGGGGTGTTAGGGGCAGGGTCGTTACCAACAGTTCTCAAACACACCGCTGCGCACTGGAACCTGCAGTTTCTTCTGCGTGAATCCGACCGCAGCCCCCGCTGGCTGGAACGCCTCAAGAACACGGAGACACCCCCACGCACCCACTCCCCGTTAAGCCGAGGATTACCAGCGCTCAGGCTTATTTAAGCGTAGCCCTTGCAGTCGCTCTTTTCCACACCCACAGCTCCGCGGGCTGTGAGAAACGCTTAGGAGCCGACCCGGGCTGAGCTCTAGCGGAGGCAAAACCTCTCCCTCCCGTTAAACGTGTTCGCGCACGCCCCCGCCGGCACCGGCGCCCGGGCAGCGAGCACAGGCGCAGGTAATCCGCGGATAATTAACGGGGCGTTAATTATCCGCGCGCGAACTCCACGATGCTACTAGAGATGAGTTGCAGTCGTTCTCTTTAACCCGCTCGCCCAGCGCAGCTCCGACCCCCAGCGCTTCCCCCTACCCGCGGCTCAACCCTCCCCCCGCCACCGTAGCCCTTCGAGCCCGAGCAACGATCGGCAGAACCCTGGGAGAGCCCGGGGCGGCGGAGGGAGGGGCGGTGCCTGGCAGCGCGGAGCTCTCCGCGCTCCCCCGCGGAAAGGTTTCTCCCCAACGCGCTCCCCCGGCGGGGTGAGGGGGGGGCAGGTGGCGGCGAGAGGGAGGTTTTTCACCTCCGCGGACGAAGGAGGGGCGTCCGCGGGTGATTTGGGGAGCCGAGGGGGAGTACTGGGAGCGATTAAAGCGATTCGCGGGACGCCCGGCTCCCAGTCTCCCACGGGCACCTACGCCGCAGGAGAGGCGGCATCCTATTGCCCTTAACCCCCGCCCCTTCCCAGTGTGTTCCTGCCTGCGACCGCAATCCTCCTCTCTAACGGAGAGTTTTCGTTCCGTGCCGAGTACTAAAGAGGCGATTTTGGGAGATCTTAGCCCCGCGAACTGCAGATGGCCACAGCAGTGGTGCCAAGGGACAAGAGCCCAATGAACACCCTTCCCACCGTCTTTCTGATGCCTATTTTGATCCAAGGAAAACAAAGCCGATGAGATACTTGACACTAAAGGAGGGGGTGGGGGGGAAGCCCTGGGTTTCAAAATAACACGATGATAGCGGATATTCGTGATCAAAGAAGAGCGTGCCTGAGGATCAGAGGTGTAAACTGAGACATGAAAGTGGCCCTCCTTCTTCGTCCTGCTTGTACGAAGCAAACTCCCTTGCATCACTCCGATTCCCAGAGTACCTTTATTCAACGTGATTCATAAACACTTTGAAGTCTCCCCGATTGCTTTGTTGAGAAGAAGTTTTATTACTCGGAAGTTTTTTTTTATATAGAGAGGATATTATTTACTTAGGAGCGAAAAAATCTGTTGCCTAAAGTTGTATGGTATTGTTTCCTTCAAAAACACATGTTCACCTGAATTTTACTTGAATACAAGCCTTCACATAGGTACTCAGTGCTCATTATGAGAACACCGAGGCATTTCTAGCTCATTTAATGCAGTAAGTAGGTAAGAAGCCATCTGCGTATATATATTTATATTAATTCAGATATTAATCACTTATATGGAAATGCTTGGTTTGGGAAGGCAGAAACACATCTCCAGAGATTTTTAATAAGAAAGTATGATAACACCTTCTCTCCTTTTATCCACTTTGGTGACTTTAGGTTTAAACTTGTTCTCTAAGAATAACACAAGTTCAAAAAGCTCTGTTAAAAAACCAAAAACCAAACAACAAAATAAAACACAAAACACCGAGAAAAGACATTTGGAAAACACATTGGTTGCATTTACTTAGAAGGAGAATCACAACCCCTATCCAATCCAGTAAGATTGTGATAAGTAAATTTTATTACTCGGAAGTTTTTTGGTTTTTTGGGGTTTTTTGGTGGTTTTTTTTGGGGTTTTTTTGTTTTTTTTTTTTTTAATAAAAGCTTCATTTTAAAAAAGAAAAGCTTTTACTTCATTTTTAAAGCTGTCTTGGCAAGCCTTTTCTGAAAGGCAATACAGTCACAAGGTTGAAGAGGAATTACCGGTCTGCTGCATATGTATTGGCAGATTGCATATTCATGAGCTGCAGCTGCTGTGAAGGCCACCCCATGAAGGGTAGCCCAAGAGGAGAGGGAGCAGCGGCTCAAGATGAGCCCACTGACAGGGCTGAGCCTTTTGGCCTCCAGAAGGATTAGAGGAGGGAGGAAGGTGTGTCCTGCTCCCTTGGACCATGATGCTTTTTGAAGGGGCTCCTCCATTCTGCGCCTCCCAGTTGCCTGTAACCATCCTTCCTGCTTGCCCTCGCCTTCCCATGTGCCGCCGCCTTCTATGAGCTTATCACCACCCTTCTCATAACGTTCAGCTCATCTTTTCCTGCCATCTCTACAAACAGCTGCAAGAAGACAGTTCAGCAGAAGCCCACACAGTACCAAGAATGAAGTAACACTACAGCCCACTTCCACAACATCATGATGTCACCCAGACTTTATCATCGTTGATAAGATGGAGCTACAAAACCACAGTGCATCGAGTAACATTTGGGTTTGTTTTTGAAGATCATTTGGTGGGGTGTTGCATGCTGTTTGATTCAGCAGGTGAATGGCTTCTTGTGCTAAGCAAAACTTTGCTTATACTTAAAACTCCTGGAAAGGAGCCATAAAGTAATCCCTGTGCACAGAGGAAAAGACCCCAAACAACCAAGATTATTCTAAAATTTAGGTCATAGCATTTCTATCTTCTTCCTTGCAAGACCATTTCTCAAGTGGTATGGTCAGTTAAAAAAAACCATATATCCTGCATAGGATTAAGTTGTGATCATTGCCTCTTTTTGGTTTGGTTTTTTGTTGTTGTTTTGTTTTGTTTTAAATTCTGAGTTGTTCTTGGATGCTTAGCCACAGGATCCAACTCTTAAGAAAGGGCCTTCAGCAACCTGTGGGCAGCTGGGGTTATCCATGTAATCTGAGATGGTTCTGGCAGAGTGAGGCAAACTCTGGAGCAGCACCTGGCTTTTGACTCACCAGAAGACTGTCACCCAGGCAGTTTCAGGCTGAGCTTGTAAGCTCTCTGGAGGCTTTCTGGAGAGACTCCAGAAGGACCTGTCATCAAATAATGCTGTTTACTGTTCAGAACAGAATGGTGGAGGTAATAACTGTGATTAGTTTAAATGTCTTTAATTTTAGGCTCTCCTGAGGCATGGAAATAACTGACTAAAATGAGCAACATCATGCCATTCAGCTTGGTTTTAAAGAGTGACCTGTCATTTTCCGGTATTTCAACTTTAGACAGTGTTTAGTAATTTTTATCATAAAATTGTCTCTGTCCTCCAAAATTCATCCCCCTCATTCAGCCCTGTAGTCTTCAGATGGAATGGATTAATTTCTGTTCAACAAATTTTACTTAATTTTCTGATTCGGTGTTTGTGTTGCACAGGTCAAAAAAGCAACAGCAGGTTCTGTTGGTAAGAGGCAAAAATACATTTTTAAACTAAAATAAATGAGAGAAAAAAGTAATTTTCATACCATATTTTTTTTTCCTTTTGTGCTCAGGACAAATATGAGTCTGGCTTGCTTCCTGGTTTCCTTCCATATAATTGTTCTTAATGATGGTAGTGATGTGACAATTAGTAAGTAGATTTTTTTTTTTTTTACAAAATCTATTCTGAATATATTGTTCAAATGATACCATTCTGTATTTGCCAAGGTCTGTTCTACAGTCTCTGTCACCTACCTTGCTTCTGCAGAATAAGGTTACTGGTGTAATGAATATTAAACATGAGCATTTAAAAACAGTTTATTTTTAACTATTTTTTTAAAGGATATTATCTTTTTGAGTGGAATGTCAGGAAAATGTGGTGGAGTTCTACAGTACTCTATGTAATCCTGATCTAGCTGTCACACTCAAAATGCATATATATATATGAGTAATCTCAATGTGCAGGTGTGCTCAAGTGAGGCAGGATGTTTGAATTTGCATTGCTTTATAGAGTCTGTATTTAAGTTTGATTAATTGCTATCAGAATTAACAAACTGTCAGTATGGAACCTCAGGAAGCTAGAAATTTACACAGTGTCTTGTAGTATAAGAACCAGGCGTTGTTTTATGTATTATTCCAAAATTTTAATCCTCAACTCACATGTTTCACCAATAGAAAAGCCTGGTGTCTTGCCTAAGTATCTGAAATTCTTTTTTAACAAAGTGAACCATTGAATTTTGCCTTATAAAATTACCAGTTTGTTGACTATGGTATAAGAGGATTCCAATGTATAGTAATTTTGTGGATTAAAAATGCACTAGGTGAAAAGTGTGAAAAATATTTCACTCCTGATAATCAAAGCACTCGCAGAGAAGGATGGTCTGCTGAGCAGCACTTATTTTGGTTGAGCAGGATTGCCTTTGAAATTTGAGGTGCTAATCTTGTTGGCATATCAGACAATATCCTCCTAGTCAGGAAAGACTATGCATATCCCATTAGTCTTTTCCTACTCCCATTTAATTTGAAGGAAAAAAGGCCTTACTGCTGGATGACTTCCCCAAGTTAACTGTCTGCTCAGAGCTATGAACAAGTTACACACTTAGGTACCAAATAAGCTGCTTTAGAATGGCCTCATAACCCTCATACTGCCCAGGTAATACAGAAAGTTGGCATTTAGACCAACGTCCCTCAGACTGTGGCACCTGCTTCCACCTGGAGCTTGAGCCTTACTCCTTCAGGCACTCAGGCTGGAAACAGGTCTTTGTGGACACCACTGTGAGGTGGAAGGTAGTGGTGCTGGTGGGTGGTTGGTTGGTGCAACATACCTGCATGCTGACTGCTTTAACCTCAGGGCTGGGATAAACAGCAGCTGCCCACGTGTTCCCCTGTGAGGGGGGGTTGTTTCAATGCAGATCTTAGGTTTTTCCTCATGCTTTCACCCCTGTGATGCAAAGTACCTACTGTGCCTTTGTTGGTGAGGCACGGAAGTTACGTGGCTCCCTGAGTAGATGTTTTGCATGGGGTGGAAATAACCAGGACACCACACTGCATCTTGTGTAACTTACACCTGGTGTGTAAGTAATGCTCATTCTGGAGGTGTATGGCTGTCAGGAAACATCTCTGAGGCACTACAGGAAGCCAATATGAGCACATGTGTATACACAAGTGTTGTATTGAAGACTTGTGCGTATGACCTTTTCTCCTTGTATATGAGAGGGAAAATTAATATAGTCTGTTAGGCACAAGTAGTGAGAGAACTGGGGAAAACCCCCTAGCAGACTACAGAACTGAAAAAAGACAGAAGACTGTCAAGTTCCTGTAGAAATAGACACCGAAGACACTCGCTTTCTAGGTTAGAAGTACACTGTGCACTGTGGGGTACTGTAAAAATACCTGAGCTAGCAATAAGGAGACAGCTTAGGTACCAGGAGCTATGGTAGGTGTTTCTAGGTTTTCATCTTTATGTGTCCCATCCAGTCAAGGGTGGCTCCAGTTGTCTGCAGTATTGATACAGCATCTGGGAGTGGGCTGTGGTGAAGTTATGCTTTGTCCTGCCCCACAGCTCTGGTCCCACCACCCTCCTGGGGTGAGAGCTCCTCAAGGCCTGCAGACTTTAGTCGCCTTTGCATAGCTTCTACAGCCCACAGCTTTTCCTGTCTTAAATTTACTGCTTCCCCACTCTCAGCCCCAGCATTGCCCCAATGTAACTTCTGCACTAATTTGGTTTTAATCAGGTAAAGGAAATATAAACAGCATTCACCCAGTGCATAACTCACATTCGGTTCAGTCTTGCAATAATCTACCTATGGGAAGTTTATTGGTTTATGGAATCACATGGAGCAAGTGAGCAGATAAAGAGCCCACCTACTGACGAAGATAAAAAACCCCCATCCATCATTTAAACTTTCTCAAGTAATCTATTTTTGTTTTTCCATTTTCTTATCCCAGAATTATACCATCTTTGCTGCTATAAATGGAAGAAGCTCTGCTGTTCTTACATAGATACATGCTGATGTATTTTGTAATCTTCTGTACTTCATATCTATATTCAGTAACTGAGATTTCAAAAATCCCTGCTGCTGTACATCCTGGTGTTAAATGGGCTTGAGACTGCTTCTCAGAAAAGCTCACCATGTAATGCCAAAATTACTGCAGAAGTGCTCTGGCTGTTCTTTGGACTGTTCACAGATTTTTAAGCACATCCAGCCACGAGAGGATATCTGACACCAGACTATGTCACAGCCATGGGGAGCCTTCAACTCAGACACTTGATTGCATTTACAATTTTTTGCTTGCAGTTGTTCTCCTTTTGGAATGCAGAGCAACAGCACCACACTAAACTCATGCTGCTGGGGCAGGGGATTCTGTTCTCTGATGAGACATCAACTGTGGTGGCACGTGGCACGCCGTCGCTGAAAGGAGAGACCTGCATGGCTGACACCACCACTTGTACCCAGGGCAGGCTCCAGCACAGGTACATTCTCAGCAAGATGGTAGAGCAGTTGTGTTCAGCTAATATGGTATCAAGCTGCATCACAGAATCAACTTTTGAATACACAGTCCGGTTGAAGATTTGGGAAGCCCACCAAGGGCTGGTGATTCTTCAGGTGCCTCTCAGGCAGCAGCTCTCAGGTGTCTCTTCTCCCCAGTAAAGCAGGAAGCCTTCCTGCTGATTTGGAGAGGGGTATCCTGTTCTCCTGCACCTGAGAGCAGTTTGGGTGGTGGGGGCAGCTGCTGTTTGTTAGTGGGGCAGGGGCTGGGGGGTGCCAGAGGTTTTGCACACCTTGATCCATCTCCATGGTAGCCCTGGGCTGCTCTTCATGGCTGCCCTCAGCTTCCCAGCATTGTGCCACCCACTTGTGAGCAGGCAAATCCAGGTCCCAACACTGCTGATACATCCAGCATCCTTTCTGTGTGGTTTTTCTAGCCTAAAAATAAAGTGAGATGTCACTTGGGAGCTGTTGGTGACTCCCTCGAGGGGATAAAAGTGACTGCTGTAGCTGTTGGGATGTTAACTTATATTCATATGGTATTTTTGTTCAAAGCCATAGAAAGGCCATCCCAAAGGCAATTTCATTACAAAGTGCTTTTTCTCTCTCAGAAACAAACATGTTCATCTGACTTGTCCAGTCCAGACTCATTCAACTTATTTCTTCTCTCTTTCAAAGAAGGAAAACACTGGGCAAACTTTACATGAGCTAGAAAAAACAAATCTGCTGCATATGAGCTTTTCCTTATTATTTCCTCTGTTATTTACCACAGGGAAAAAAAAAACCCAACAAACCACCAACAACAGTTACTCTGCATTTATCAGTGTGACTAGTAGAAAGCATGTGATTTGTATGGTAAGAAGCAATTTACAGATGGCCAGGTGCAAACAACATTATCTAATCTTATCATGCATTTGTTTTTATTCACAGCTGCAACAGTTGGTGTCAGTTAATAGGTTACCAACCATGAAGTATATTTGTTTCCTTTTATCTTGCTTCAGGGCTACAGAAGTGATTTATAAACTGGCCTAGCTGTTGAATTTGTGTTTAATTTTCGTGTGCGTGGCTTTTCTGTTATTTAGTTTGTGGCACTTAGGGAGAAAATGAAAATGTCTTTCAGAGAATTTTGGTTTTGTCTGGTCCATCTCTTTTTCTAGGGATTTCTAAGCTTTATAACTGTGTGCTCTCTAGGTTTCTAATCTAAAGAGAGTTATTTGTCAAGAATAATTTTTTGTGGCGTTGTTGGTTTTGTTTTGGGGTTTTTTTTTTTGTGTGTTTGGCTGGGTTTTTTTTTGGTTTGTTTTTTTTGAATGGTGCTTCATTGGAGGGGGCTCAGTTCTGCCTGTTTAATTCCATCAAATCATATGGGGGATTCGCTGTCAGCCCTTCCAAGGAACCAAACACAATTGGTATAAGCTGAAGTTTCAGTGGTAGTCATTGTAAAACCCCCAGGATTAATTTCTGTTCTCAGCTTTATAGCTCACACTGTGGACACTGGGATGTAGAGATATACATACAATAGTAAACCAACCACATAGCATCCAAAGCTCTCCATAGTTTGGTACAAAATTTAAAAGCCTCTTTAAAATAACTCTATCTAGTCCTTACTAAAGCATCTTTTCAATTTTTTTCTAATGGAGTGACAGTTTCAATTGTCTTTTTTTTTTCTTCTTTCACTTAGATCAAGACCACTGTGTGTTCTAGAAAGAGCGATTCAGTAATAATTCCTCTAAAACTTACATGCTTATTTATGTTTGGCTTTCATTTCAATTCTGCTTCCCAACAAAGAGTTGTAATAGTAAAGAGTACAGCTACTAACACATATCAAAGTCAGGTATTCTTGAAAGTAACGAAACTGGACGTGTGAGGGAGTTTAACAAAAAAGAGAAATACAGGGGACAAGGATCTAATGTTTTCATCCCAATTATGGTTTTAAAATGCATGACCAGCAGTGTCTTATTGGCTTAGAGCAGCATATATCCATAGTAATGGGCAACTGTTAAATGTATGAATTTAATGGACCTGAACAAATAATTGCAGGGAGTATCTGCCTGGTCAGATTAGCCCCTTTCTCTGCACACATTGTACTGAAGTGGACTGGAATTCCCTCCAATTTTTTTTTTTTTCCAAATGCCATTTTAAGTCTTTAACACAATTTTGTTGATTTGATGCTTAATCCTAGCACTATGTTTGCATTACTGTATAAAACACTGTAAATAAGAACTTTGTTTAAAAAGCCCAGTAGTAGCTCTTCCTAGATTGAGAATCTAAGATGAAGGCTTTAAAACATCTCATAATTTGATATAAATAATGATGGGACACTTGCCAAGATTTTACACAAACCTGCCTTTTATCTCTGCTGGCCTGACTTTGAAGGCTCCGGTGTTCACGTTCCTTCTTGTTGCTCATCTTCTTGTTGCAGGTGGGAAGTTTCTTCTCCAGGTGAGGCTAAAATCTTTCCAGATATACCTACACCAATTAGTCTGTCACTGAGTTTGGACAAAGGATTATCCAGATTAATACACTGTAAACTGTATGGACTTACAGTTAGGCAAATAAGGCCATAATAGCAATTTTAAAGCTTCCAACTTAAGGAGCTTTTGTTCTTGAAAGGTGAAGCTACTGTCTTACCTGATTTACTTGCTAAATCCGAACTTAACTTTCTGAGGTTGAATATTCTAATAGTTGTCAGCTTCTGCTTGGTTACACATTGATCCAGTCTAACACAGAAGACACTAATGCATGTACACATGTCTACCTGTTGTAAGGCTCAGCACCTTATCCTGAGCTCACTCAACTTCTGCAGCACAGTGTGGGGATGAGGCCACATTTGGACTCACATCATAAGAGTGCTCCAGGGTCCCCTGGCCAGGGCTGAGTGCCAGTGTAGTGGCACTGCTCAAAAACACCCATGCAGCAAGACCTGGCATTACCCCAGGACCACCTCTGACCCCAGCACTAGTGAGGGTGAAGGTAAGAATGACAATCGCCCCTCTGCTCCACAGAGAAAAGCATTACAAGAAGCTCTTGCAGCACCTCTTTTCACAGCTTTTTTTCCAAGATGTTTATTCTACAGGTCCTTTCTACACAGGACCTGTAGAATAGCAGTAACATTTGAAATAAAATTTCAATAGCAACGTCTCAGTGACAACAATGATTTTTAACACATCCATTTTTATCACTGTGCCTGTGTGTACTGAGGCCACAGTAACCCACTGAGGCCCAGCTGACCGTGCTGGACCATGTTGTCCTTGGGGCTCTGCACAAGGTGACTTTTCCTGCTTTTATCCTGATTTATTCATTAAAAGGGGGAAAAATGTGTGTAGTCCTGATGGTTTTAAAGAAAACTCTGAAAGGCTGGGGAAAAAACCCAAACCACCTCTTTAGTGAAACCTGCTCTTATCAGCAGTGAGGGTAGAACAGCTTACCTCCAGCTCTATCTCCAGTGCCCTTCGCTGTGATTTCAGTGTTGATACTAATAATGGTTTTACTGCTGAGCAAAGCAATGAAGAAAAGGAGCTGTGTCCCATTTTAGTGCTGTAGCAGAAACACAGAACATGAGAGGGGAGTGCTGCCTTTTGCTCCCCCCTACTTGATTCTGCATGCAGAAGAAACCACTGGGTATTACAGTGCTTGTCCTCCACTTCGTGTCTGTCTACTCTTTTTCTACTTGAATGTGGGCAACTTTCTCATATGAGACAGTACTCCATCATCTAGGGTAATCTCTAGGAACCCCTGTGTGTTGGGTTTACCTTTTGTAGCATCTGACTCCTAATATCATGTAGCCATTCCTCAAAGCCCATAAGAGGAGACAGGGGNNNTTTTTTTTTTCTTCTTTCACTTAGATCAAGACCACTGTGTGTTCTAGAAAGAGCGATTCAGTAATAATTCCTCTAAAACTTACATGCTTATTTATGTTTGGCTTTCATGTCAATTCTGCTTCCCAACAAAGAGTTGTAATAGTAAAGAGTACAGCTATTAGCACATATCAAAGTCAGGTATTCTTGAAAGTAACGAAACTGGACGTGTGAGGGAGTTTAACAAAAAAGAGAAATACAGGGGACAAGGATCTAATGTTTTCATCCCAATTATGGTTTTAAAATGCATGACCAGCAGTGTCTTATTGGCTTAGAGCAGCATATATCCATAGTAATGGGCAACTGTTAAATGTATGAATTTAATGGACCTGAACAAATAATTGCAGGGAGTATCTGCCTGGTCAGATTAGCCCCTTTCTCTGCACACATTGTACTGAAGTGGACTGGAATTCCCTCCAATTTTTTTTTTTTTCCAAATGCCATTTTAAGTCTTTAACACAATTTTGTTGATTTGATGCTTAATCCTAGCACTATGTTTGCATTACTGTATAAAACACTGTAAATAAGAACTTTGTTTAAAAAGCCCAGTAGTAGCTCTTCCTAGATTGAGAATCTAAGATGAAGGCTTTAAAACATCTCATAATTTGATATAAATAATGATGGGACACTTGCCAAGATTTTACACAAACCTGCCTTTTATCTCTGCTGGCCTGACTTTGAAGGCTCCGGTGTTCACGTTCCTTCTTGTTGCTCATCTTCTTGTTGCAGGTGGGAAGTTTCTTCTCCAGGTGAGGCTAAAATCTTTCCAGATATACCTACACCAATTAGTCTGTCACTGAGTTTGGACAAAGGATTATCCAGATTAATACACTGTAAACTGTATGGACTTACAGTTAGGCAAATAAGGCCATAATAGCAATTTTAAAGCTTCCAACTTAAGGAGCTTTTGTTCTTGAAAGGTGAAGCTACTGTCTTACCTGATTTACTTGCTAAATCCGAACTTAACTTTCTGAGGTTGAATATTCTAATAGTTGTCAGCTTCTGCTTGGTTACACATTGATCCAGTCTAACACAGAAGACACTAATGCATGTACACATGTCTACCTGTTGTAAGGCTCAGCACCTTATCCTGAGCTCACTCAACTTCTGCAGCACAGTGTGGGGATGAGGCCACATTTGGACTCACATCATAAGAGTGCTCCAGGGTCCCCTGGCCAGGGCTGAGTGCCAGTGTAGTGGCACTGCTCAAAAACACCCATGCAGCAAGACCTGGCATTACCCCAGGACCACCTCTGACCCCAGCACTAGTGAGGGTGAAGGTAAGAATGACAATCGCCCCTCTGCTCCACAGAGAAAAGCATTACAAGAAGCTCTTGCAGCACCTCTTTTCACAGCTTTTTTTCCAAGATGTTTATTCTACAGGTCCTTTCTACACAGGACCTGTAGAATAGCAGTAACATTTGAAATAAAATTTCAATAGCAATGTCTCAGTGACAATAATGATTTTTAACACATCCATTTTTATCACTGTGCCTGCGTGTACTGAGGCCACAGTAACCCCCTGAGGCCCAGCTGACTGTGCTGGACCATGCTGTCCTTGGGGCTCTGCATGAGGTGGCTTTTCCAGCTTTCATACTGTTTTATTCATTAAAAAGGGGAAAAATGCATGTAGTCCTGATGGTTTTAAAGAAAACTCTGACAGGCTGGGGAAAAAGCCTAAACCACCTCTTTAGTGAAACCTGCTCTTATCAGCAGTGAGGGTAGAACAGGCTTTTCTTACCTCCATCTCTATCTGAAGTGCCCTTCGCTGTGATTTCAATGTTGATACTAATAATGGTTTTACTGCTGAGCAAAGCAATGAAGAAAAGGAGCTGTGTCCCATTTTAGTGCTGTAGCAGAAACACAGAACATGAGAGGGGAGTGCTGCCTTTTGCTCCCCCCTACTTGATTCTGCATGCAGAAGAAACCACTGGGTATTACAGTGCTTGTCCTCCACTTCGTGTCTGTCTACTCTTTTTCTACTTGAATGTGGGCAACTTTCTCATATGAGACAGTACTCCATCATCTAGGGTAATCTCTAGGAACCCCTGTGTGTTGGGTTTACCTTTTGTAGCATCTGACTCCTAATATCATGTAGCCATTCCTCAAAGCCCATAAGAGGAGACCAATTTGACATCATTAATGTCTATAAATATGTAAAGGGTGAGTGGCTCTTCTTGGTGTTTGCCAGTGAGAGGACAAGGAGCAATGGATCCAAGCTGGAAGATAGGAAGTTCCATCTGAATGTAAGGAAAAACCTTTTCACTGTGAGCACTGGAACAGGCTGCCCAGAGAGGTTGTGGAGTCTCCTTCTCTGGAGACATTCAAGACCAACCTGGACACGTTCCTGTGTGATTTAATCTAGGTGATCCTGCTCAGGCAGGGGGTTGGACTAGATGATCTTCTGAGGTCCCTTCCAACTCCTGTCATTCTGTGATTCTGTGATTCCATTGTAATGGTAGCAGGGACCTTGAACCTGGTCTGCTTGTGCCACAGGACTTAGGGCTCTTGTACTTATACTGTAGGTACAGAGATGTGTTTTGGCCCTGGGATTTCATCAGTTCAGAATTCATATTGCTGATATTCAGTAGTCTTTTCAAGTCAATCTGAGGGCTTTCTGCAAATTTACCAGTTTAGAACTTGAAATAGATTTGCATTAATTTTGCTTTTTAATGACTAAGCACACCATTTAAAAATAATGGCAATTCAGGCTTCTAAGTAGCAGTTACTCATGACAGTCTAGGTGAGCATAGCCAGCTCAGATTATGTCACTAAACATGTGTTCTGGCAGACTGCAGGGCAAGCAAATACAAATTAGGGGTTTTTTTTTTCACTGTCATAGGTTATTATTTTCTACTAAGGACCATTTGAGAAGTAATATTCTGTGCCTTGGCTTGGGGGGAGGTCTATGAAGAGAGGTAAGAAAGTATCTTTCCTTCCTTAATCTACTAAGAGACGTCTAGAGTTTGAGCCTTAAAAACAATGTTACCAGTGTCAGATGCTGCCTCTGATTAAAAAGGGCATGCAATTAAGTATCAGCATCAGCTAAGGGAAATGAGTTCTGTCCTTGGAAGGACACAGAAACTTCACTTTCTTCACTTTGAGAAAGACTGTTACCCCTGGACTATGCACAATTTGTTGCCCAAGGTAGCATGTAAGAGATAAGGTGTCTCTCACTGATCTATAAACTATAACAAACCTTACAGATATCCTACAGCAGGGACTGTGCTCCTTTTGTGCTCCAGACCTCATCTAGTCAGTGAAAGTCCTCTGCTGGAAACGGGCTCAGGCAGGGAAAGACAAGGCAAGCCAGCAGAGCCAGGAAATGACCATCAGTTTTGAAAATGACAGGTCTAAACCCGTGTCACGCTGAAGGAAGAGCTGGTAGCATTTGGTACCATTGGTACTATAAATAACAACTACATTTTCCAAACCAAGTCTGACCAGAGTGGTAGAAAGAGATGTCTTTGATCTTCACCAGAGCAGGCAGTACAATGCAGAGGTGGAAGTAAGTGGTAAATGGGGTAAATGCACTCTTGGCTTCACTGAAGGTGTATTGTGGCCAGGTAACTCAAAAGCTTCATTAGATAAGATTAAAAAAATAATCTCTAGAAAAACAGCAAGTATTTAGAGGTCAGTTAAGTATTTGATATAGTGCCACATAGGAAATTATTAATTAAACTGGAGAAAACTGTTTGTGCAGTTAGTGAGGCATGGTGTCAGGGAGATCAGCTCTAGGGGCTGCTGAAAAGGGAAGCTTTGGGTGGGAGGGATGCTTGTAGGGAGGCAGGGCAAGGATTAGTCTTGGCATTGCTTTTATTTAGCATTTTCATTAATGATTTGGAAGCACATTAAGGAAAGCTACTCATAGCTCAAAGAGGCACTGCTGATAGAGAGGAGGATTGGGAGAACATTCAGGGAGAACTGGATTAGCGTGAGTGAAGCAGGAGAAATGGGATAAGAAGTACGAGGTGCAAGTCCAAGCTGGTACAGACTACCAGTAACCATTGTTACCATGGGATAAATGCACAGTAGTTATAAATGACAAAGGCAGATGGATCTTTAAGTCTGTCACAGCAAGATTATTATTTATTGAGGTGCTGCAGCCACAGAAACCCACAAATTTACCAATTTTGTATATTGCAATGATTGAAATCAGCTTAGGTTGTTTTTTAGCAGAGGTTAAAACTGTTATACAAGGCTCTGGTTAGGTGCTAGTGAAAAACCTGGGGTACTAGTCATCTGTTTTGAGGAAAGGTGAATTCAGACCCACTATAAGTTACTCCAAGTGAGTTTTAGCTTCTGTGTTTTGGCAGTCTAAAGGCAGAGAGGTGATAATTCTGCCTAACTAATGTAAACAACAAATACAGCTAAGCTAAGAATGGAGTTATCAAAAGATTAAATATCTATAAGATAGCTATGAGAAGTAATTATTAAAGCCAAAGTTCTCTACAATGAGATTGTGTGGAGAGAACAGGATTATTTAAAACATAATTTAAAAAGCCTGCCCAGCATTCTTTCAACTATACTATAAAAGTTTTTCTTTTATTTTAACTTGGCACTGTGTAAAAATATTTTTGTGCATTTTTTTTTTAATGTACATTTTTAATATATAAGAAGATGGTGCAACACTTTTCTTGGCCTTGCAGCAGCCTTAGATAGTCAAGAAGTGTGAGTACAGGGAAAGGCTGTAGCCCCAGGCTGGCTGGTGCTTCCTCAGCACACTGTGTGCACTGGGCAGCCATGTCCCCAAAGCTGCAAGGGGATGAAACATCATCGGTCACTCCAGAGGTGGAACAAGCAGAGCCTGGGAGGCAGATACTAATCATTCAAGACAATGAATGTCAGCCCTTAAACCCCAGACTCATGTGAACTTCTGTATTTCAGAGACTCATAATGTGGTCATGTTATGGCAGAGTTTCACAGCAATGCTCTCAGATTTCCAGCCAACACTCAACAAATCAGCTTCCCAGTGAGTCTGCTTGTAAAACATCGTGGTGTTTGTAAAGTGGACAAGACTTGTTCTTCCTTTGTGATAGTGGTGAAATGGAGGTAACCAAACCTTTTCTATAAAGCACCAGCCTTAACTAGATGTGTGCCATGGATCTCTTCAGCCTAAGTACCTTGAAGTTTTTCAACAATGAAATGAAGAAAAATGGTGCCTCACGGTAAGAAAGATTCTCAAGTATTGGACTCCCTTATTTTCACACAGGTGAAGTTTCATTTCATGACACTATCCACAAGGTTTAGTATTGCAATTTTTTATGGATTCTGATTAATTTCATAACATGGTGAATATACATAATTTCATTTGTGTGTTCATGTGCAGAGCCTTACAACAGGTAGACATGTTTACAGTTCAAGTGTAAAGGCCTCCAACTGGACACATTCAGTTGCTTAAACTTGTTACCAAATAAATAATAACCATACAGCAAAACTCATGAACCAAACACTTGCTCAAGTCCCATGGAGCCAGAAAGACCAAACTGGAAAACAAAAAACCCACTCTAGTTTCAAAAGTTCAAAGTGCTGCAGCAGCAATCCCTGCCCCTCCGGGGCCCACAGTCTACATGGATATGTCAGGCCACGTGGGACTGGGGACACACTTGTAACTGTCATGTTTTAGCCATGGGGGAATTAGTCCACTGATGACAGCAGAAACAGGATGGTGTGGTTTATGCATAATAAGATGCAGAAACGAGAATGAACTCTTAGGAAAACTGTTTAAAGAGATTAGAGAAATTTCTCTGGCCAGAAAAGTGTTTTAAGACCTATTTTAAGTGCAAGTTTAAACATGTTAAAATAATTAAAAAAAATAAATCTGAATTGAGGTTTCCTTTACTTTTAAAGACATTTAGTTCAGTTTTTAAACTATTCCAGGAAGAAAAAGGGGATAAATTCAAGATGAATGTTAATTGCATCTAGTACCTCAACTAGAAGAACCGGTTGAGCTTCCTTTGCTGATTTAAAAAAAAATTAAATTAATTATATTGTTTTTTAGCATAAGAGCACTTTATAGTTTCAGATAAGATCAGAGATACACGGCACCTTGTGCTGTGTCAAAGACATACAGAAAAGTGATTCCCATTCTCAGACTGTAGAGCAAAGGAACCTCTGCACATAAAATCCTGTCCCAATTAAGTCAATGGGAAAAGATAACCACTGTCATTCATTTTAGGTTTCACAACAGACAGGCACGTTTTTATTTCTCCCAGGAAGAGATTTAAGTTCTGTTTTCTCTTTGGTTGAGCTATATTTCAATTACAGATAGAAGGAGAAGAAAGTAATTTTCAAGGGCCATATAATACTACAGAGATCATTACAGAGAACACTTTTGAAAATGTAAAGCAAGGAGTCAGTAAGCTGTGTGTGACTGTGAAGCACTTTCACACGGCTGTGAAAGAGCTGTGCATTCAAATGCACATCTGCTAAGTGGTGTGTGCTTGCCATGTACTTAATATAATTGTGTTGGAGTTCCTGTGAGTGGGTGAGAGTCCATCAGGCACGGTTTCCTGTTCCCCAGCAGCAGATGCTGATGAAGTCTCCTCTGGAGACATTCAAGACCAATCTGGACATGTTCCTGTGTGATTTAATCTAGGTGATCCTGCTCTGGTATTGGGGTTGGACTAGATGATCTTTCAAGGTCCCTTCCAACTCCTGATATTCTATGATTCTGTGAAACTGAAAAGCGAAGCACAAGAAGCTGGCTAAGTCTGGGGTGGTGTTTCCACAGATATGTCCCTCTAGACCCAGCAATCGGCAGTTTGCTTGTCCTACACAGAGAGTGGTGAACTTCCCTGCCTGCAGCTGTGTAAATGTGGTTTACCCACATCAAGAAAAAAAAGGTGGGAGGTTCCTGGCTGAAGGATGACACAGAGAGCGAAGGTCATTGGGTCTTTGCCTGGACACAGCAGCCTCCAGTGCTCCAGGCATGTCTGGACTTGTTTGCATGTGTTCACTGTTGTGACTTATGAACCATGTGTGGGATGGGCCTATCAAAACCCTACATGACTGTGTGGAAGGTGGTCCTCCAGACTTCTGCACTGCCACAGAAGGTATTTACCTTCAAGGATTACAACAGTTTGGTTGTGCCCTTCTTGCAAGCTGCTGTACCAATGGCTGCAACCATCACACAGCGTGTTGGGAAGTGGTTGTTCCTTTACATGGGAGCTTACGCTGCCGCCTTCTAAGCACTTGCAAGTTAAAATCTAAATCCTAGTGTCTGCTCTCAGCAGCTGCATGACAACTGGTTTTAATCATCTTATTAATTCTGAGTAATGTGAGTTTGTTCTAGAAGTAACTTCATGGCTTCAGAGGAGTGAGTGGTACTGTATGCAGTGTCAGGGTGGCAGACACGTGCACTCCTCTGGTTGAGGTTACCGATCCGTGGCTACAAAGGTTGGTATTGAGCTAGTGAATGGGTTGATGATTTGGTTAGTTCTAACCAAGTGATTGCATTGCCACAGCCTCACAGGTCCCAGCAGACCACTTGTGAGACCTGCATTACATGGTGATTTATTACCCTGCTTATTCTAGAATGTCAGAAAGATTATTTGCAGAGAAAGCTTGCTAAAGCTCGTTAAAAATGTGTGCTTTAACACTAGGAAAGCTAAGCTGACATCTAGGGTATGGGAAGCTCAGTGTCCAGCGAAGAGGATTGAGCAGGAGGCTCTAGCAGGTTTGTCTGCAGCCAAGCTGGGCTCTCAAGACATTGTCTTTTGACCCCCAGGTCTTTTCCTTGGAGGAGATGTGGATTAGCTCCTTGCTGCCTTGCAGCTAGGTGCTTGTTTTGACACCCTGTGAAGCAGAGTATTCAAAGCCTGAACCTCTGCTCTGCATACATGCAGGAGAACTTCAGGCTGGGACTTGCCAAACCACCACACCTGGGAGGGCAAGACACAAAGCTGTGCTCTTGCCCCCATAGGTAGGAGAGCTCTGACTGTTCCTGAGCACAGGAAAGTCAACTGGCCAAGTGGCTCCCAGAGCCACGGCACAGGGAAGGGAAAGGTTAAGAAATATGCAAGTTAAGATGAGAAGAAATGCTACAGCCTTTTGAGTGCTTATTTCATAGCTGAATGAGGACAGAAAAATAAATAAATAAATGTGCTAATTGATTACTTGGCTATGTTACACCAGCCCAGGTAATATTCTCCAAAAATTCTTACACCTGTTTTTTTTTGTTGTTGTTTTTTTTGGGTTTTTCCCCCCTTTTTTTTTTTTAAGTAATTACAAGAAGCCACAAATGTTTATATTCTTTTGGGTGTTGGATACTATATTAAGTAGTTTTGTTTCACACAGGGCCTGGTTCTGGACACACTATGGATGAAGGCTGGCATGGGAGTAGAGGTCAGAATTGGTTATCCTCAGCAGTCGTTTCGCTGAAGTAGTACAGATCTACTACTGACCGTGAGGTGGGAAGAGAGTCTCGTCTGTGGGTCTACTCCCCCTTCAGCTCACATGGAGAGGTTAGTTTTGATGTAAAGTTGTTTACACTGCATGTACACTGTCTTCCTTTTGGATTACCCTGACCTGGAAGACGTGCTCCAGCAGCTCACCTATAGCATCCTCCTGCTCCCATGGGGGCAGGCTAGTGCTAGTACTAAGTCAAGCCCCAGAAATTTATCCAGGGCCAATACTGAGGGCCCTGGATATATCACTTGCAAATATCTGGGAGCCCAACCTTCACCCATCACAGCCTACATATCATTTATGGCCTCCTATAAACCTCACAAGTTCCATCCTGAAGGATAACAGGGATTTTTTGGCCCAAGCTGTCCTGATGGCAAGCCTCTCCCAGACTCTGACTGCTCCACTGATTAGGAACACTCCATCGCCGTTTCAGGAGCCTGCTTCCTCAGGGATAGATTTTGAAACTTAAAGCAGAGCATGTTGAAAATTAAGTCAATACCTCTGCTTTTTCCCATTTTTTAAGTGAGTGAAAATAGAAGCCTGGAATGACTCTAAACAAAACCACGAGTAACAGCCATGAGTCCGTGACCACCCAGTAGTGGAAAGGGGGGGGTGGGGTGGTGAGTGCAGGGAGGCTGTTTTAAATCTGGAAGTGATTGCATTTGCTTTAGCTCTTCCCTGCATGTTTGTTTCTATTTGTGATTTTTAAATCAAATTTTTATTTTTAGCTGGGTTTATTTTAATGTTTTAAATGAACAAATCGATTTGTTTTCTAATTGCAAGCAAAACTGATTGTTAAAACTCCATCTATGAGGAGCATGGTAGTTTTAAGTAAAATCATGACATACAAACCACACAAAAATACACAACCATGTAAACACTCCTGAGAGCTTGGGGTTCTGGGTATATGTGTGAATTGTTTTTAATAGAGGACGAGGGTCTTGGAAGTATGGGGAGAATTTCAGGTTTGTGGGTGGGCTGTAGCAGATTGATGGCTTGTTATCTGCAGACTGCTGCATTTGGCCAACACATTCAGCACACTCAGTTTTGTCCTTTTATAGAGGTTCCCCTATTTTATGCCACATTTTTCAATTTAAATTTCTCTCCAGGGTTGTTCTGTCACTCATCCCTGGCACTACTGCACCCTTTCTTAGTAAACAGGAGCACAACAGAAGCACAAACAAAAGGTGAAAAAGCAGAGGCCCCAGATGTAACCCTAATCTTGCAGGTTATTCCATGATTAGTTATCCCAGACACATCCAAATAAGGTCAAACACATAACTGTGACCTTCCTGAAGACACTCAGCCACCCCCTCGCACAAGCATTGGTTTCTATCAAGTAAGTTTGAACTGAATTCTGTTAATAGTGATAGAAGAAAGAAGTAATGTTGATACCTCCTGAGCTATGTAGTCAACATGTCAAGAAGAGCACTGGTGACTGACACCACTGATGTGCCAGGAACAACACGATGTCTCTTTTGTGCCTGTCTTTTACTGACGTTCCTGTCGCAACCTATTCACCGACCTCGCACAGGGATCTTCTCGTGCTTTGGATCAAAAGATTTCCATGTTCTTGTTTGCAGTTTACACATATCACCATTTTGTTCTATTTTTCAGGGCTAGTTTTGTTTATAGTTTGAATGAAAAAGGTTATTCATAGCAGAGTAATCAGCACAGATATATATATGTGTATGTATATATATATATATTAGACTGTGCTTGGATTAATATGATCTTTTTAATAGGTTTTAAGCCCAAAGTCCCAGAGGGAGACTCACAAACTCACTTCGTCTCCCCATTTCACATTTAGGTCTCCACATTAGCTATAAATGTGTAAAACCACATGGAGGTAGTTCCTATTTACTACATAGCTGAGGAGGCACATGGCTCTTTTTTTCTTTCACCATATGGCCGAAGTAACTCACACACAAGCAATTTGTTCTGATTCAGCTGTTTCAGCAGGAAGGGTTTGCAGAAGCAGGATTGGGAAATGCACAGGACTCTCTTTCACTTCTGTGGCAAGAGTTGTATTTTTAATTAGCCCCTGTTTGTCTTCTGAGGGCAGCCTGTAAAAGTTCAGTTCTGTATCTTCGGTGTAAGACCCACTTGATAAGGCCATTTTCTATGTGTATTTAGAGAAGACTTCTGAAAGTATTTTCAGGTTTTTAGAAAAATCAGTTCCTTGGCAAATTCAGTTAAAGAAAAGCAAGACTTTTGGATCTTCTTTTCTCCCTAGACTTGACTTACATGAAGCTTACCCAAGATACAAGGAACTTGGGGCGTTGGTTGAGTACACTACTTTGCTGAGCTCTTAAGAGAACCAGCTGTTGGGAGGATCTTATTCAATATGTGTATATTATTTTAAATACCCAAAGGCCCAAAGTTTATGCATTGGGAAGGAATAAAAAACTAGGTCAACTAATGACAGACAGGAGAAACCTGTAGATCAGTGTTGCTCTGCTACACAACAGTATCCTTACAATCAAAACAACTGGATTCACTAAAATCTGACAAGTAAAAAGGAAAAAACCCAAAAAGTTCCATTTGAAATAAGTATTACTTGAAAAATAGCACTGAAGTATATTCATTGTCTAAAAATCATAATCAACATAAGGAACAGCAAAAAAACACATAACATAAACCAGCCTCCTTAATTTGTTACGATGCTCTAAGATTTCAAAATAACATCAGCTGAATGAACGTGGTATTGCACATGTTTAGGAACGGGGAACACAGCATCCAAAGGCCTTGTAGAACGTTTTGTGTTTGTAATTTCACATAATATGTGGGATATATTTGGTGATGCCTTAAAAATCCAGCTCTAATACAGCATCCTGTCAGCAGTGCTGCAGTTAAGAGCCTGTGAGAGAATGTCTCTTTAATGCCATTGGCCCTTCAGCTTTCAGTTTAATATTTAAGCTGTTTCTAATTGTGTTCAGCTAAAACTTGGCATACAGTTTATGGGCTTGGATGCAATTTTTATTTTAGTTTAAAAAAAAAAAGTGGGGGGGAGATGGGGAGAGAAAAGAGGCAAATTTTTAATCTGTTCTGTTCCCAGAGTTATTAAGCGGTAAAGGAGGTGAAAGTTTTCAATATTTCACTTTTCCCAAATTTGTCCATGTGTTGATTTGTTACCCTAAATACAATGGACTGCAGTGTAATGTAGTACATACACATGCATACATAGCCAAGACCTAATCAAAACACTCAACTTTGAACCTTCTGCAACAGACTTCAAGAAAACCAAATTAGGATCTTGTTCATGGCGGGAGGTGTGTGTGTTAATGACCAGAAAAGGAGTTCTGGGCACATTTCAGGAAATTGCATGGCCCTTCATCAACACCAGAAAAATAAAGTGCAAAGTACCAAATGCTAATCCAGGTTTTAGGAAAGTTTCTGAGCTGTTGTCAGTGGACGTGTCCCATCCTGAGTTTCACATAGCCAAAGAGACAATGGGATTGCAGGGGAAAAAAAGCTCAAAAAAACTTGGGAGAAACTTTTGGCTTGTGATTGATTTAGCTGTAGTTGGGCCCACAGGGTTGGCTGGTGGTTGGGGAAGAGGAAAGAAATGCTCCCTCCTGCCCTTTCCTCTCCCATGGCTGTAATGGTTGGTGGAAAAGCATCTTCTGCCATCTACAGACTGTCTTTTGCTTAGGAAGAGCTGCTGCTTGACAGATCCCTGTCAGAGGAGCAGCCATCCAACTTATCTTGAGGCCACACAGTGAGGCCTTGGAGAGGAGCTCAGCAGAAAAGGAACATAGTCAAGACAACAGCAAATCCTTTAAGGCAGGAAAACTGGCATCCTTGGCTTCCTGGAGTTTGCCTAGACTTCATGTTCCTGCTTAGCTTCTACCAGAGTTCCCAGAAGAGCAAATGAAAGGTATTCTTGAATACCTTTGAGTATGGGGCTGTGGAGGCACGCTTTGTAGTTGAAGAGTGTGTTCTATTGGCTGTAAGGGGGAGGAGGAGAGTGCAGGCATCTCCCAGCTAGACGTCTGTGCTGATTGCAGGAACGCCTTTGGGGCATTTAATAAAAAATGATTGAGGAAGAGACAGGACTGGGGCTGTCCATTAAGTAACTACGCATGAGAACTGACATTTCTCCCCCTGAAGCAATATAGCCATGGACATACAGTTTTTGCATGGGTGCTCTGCTCTTTGTGTTGGCTAAAAGAACTGCATCTTAAAGATACAGCACAGCTTTTACCATTTTCATGGCTTTATTACATTTTGGGGGAGGGTGGGGTGGTGCAAACTTCTGTGCTACAACAGAATTTCGCACTATGCCCACTTTAATGGTGATGTAATTAGGCATGAGAAGAATTAATGCAGGGAATACCAACTTGGTATATAATGCTTCCTGCCTGCTTACTTAACTGTTGATAAATTTCAGGCTAAGACTTTCTGATTACTTTACAATTAACTTATAATGTGTTTTACTAAAATGCACGGTCTACAGTAGTAACAGTGAGAACCAATTCAGTTCTAGCCTGAGCAAGTTCTGCAGGTCCACGGAGACCAGTGGAAACTGATCAGTCCCAGGCCAAGGGTAACACAATATAATCTAAATACTTTCAGTAGGTGATTGGCAAGTTGATTCATGGCAACTTCTGACAGAGCTGCTCCAGCTTTAGATATAACTTACGTAGGTAGACACATGGTGAAGTTTTTCAAGAGCGTGTCTGATGCTCCCCAAGGGAACTTTCAAAGTCCCAGGTGGTGATGGGACATTTGACTCCTGTTGACTCCGGTCTCCACTCAGTGCCCATATTTGCCAGCTGTAGCTTGAAGGTTCTCACCTCTGATTTCTCAGAGGCATGTGCAACCAAATGTTCCCAGTGAATTTAGTTGGGAGCTACAGAGAGACATGAAAATCAGTCTACGTAGTTAGATGCCTGGTTGAGAACTCAGAAACGTGCCCTTGAGAGTTAGGACTTGCCTTTTGGGGTGTCCACCCAATTACTTTCTCTCTCCTGGAGAGGAAGTCCATAGTCCATAGTCACAGGGAGGAAGGGCAGCTAGCCAAGACCCACCAGGTCTCCTTACAGAAATCCGGTTTGCAAGCAATACTTTCATCCTAGTTTTCCCAAACACCCTTATTATTGGCAACTGTCATCACCAGCTGTACATGACCACATTGACTATTTCATGACAGAAGAAAAACTGCTCAGCAAACAACAAGTTCTGTTCTGTAGAGAAGGAAAGGAGGAAAGGAAAAGGGGCTGTTAGAGACCCGCAGGTCCCCGACGATAACGCCGCACATCACCCCAAAATCACTCGCAGGTGCACACGCCTTCCAGCCCAATTTTTGTATGCGAGGTCATCCTCCTGGTGCTACCTTAGAAACTGGCCTTATTCTATAGAGGACATTGAATGATAACACTGCGAGTCAGCTGACTGCTGTGTCACAGAGCTGCTGCTTTCTACATTATCGCAACTGCCAGAGCTCTTACTGCTGCAGTTTTCTAGTCGCAGTGCGGCAAAGCAGACGCATAGAACCAGGCACAAAGCAGCGTAGGGTGGGTTTTTTGTTTTTCTTATTTCTCGTCTTTTTCATACGAGGGAATTTTTCCTGGTGTTAGCGTAGGAACAGACACGCAGCCTGGATGTGTTGGCTTCAGCCTGGCAGCATTTTCAGCTGAGCAGGGGACTGCTCGGAGCTCTGTACCCAAACTGCCTCTGAGGAAGAATGCCTGGTTTCCCACTTTGTGTACTAAGAGGGGGTTTTCCTGTGCCACGGCGATGTACCTGCAGCGATAGGACAAAAGGAGATGGCACTTGTCACTGTTTGTCCGACTGGGGCCTTTGCAGGCACTCCACTGCTGAAGCCGTACCAGCGTCCCAGGGCTCTATAGATTGGTCGTACAGACCGCCGCAGTTTCTTACATCAGTTAGAGCAAAGCTCAAACGAGAAACCAGGCTCTCTGACCTAAATCAATGCCAGTCCTTCTGGATACAGGGCAGCAGTCGACTAGCGATGACACAACCAGCCATCAAGTGGAGAGTCTCTGGGATTGCAATCTGTATCAGTTGGAGTCTGAGAGAACGAAACCCTTCTCCTTCTAATACTACAATTACTACAACTACTTCTACTCCTTCTGGTTTTCTTGCCTGTGAGAAGCTCTCGATCGTGCTTGGGCTCTGAGCGTATGTTTGCGTGGATTAGTCTGTCTGTAACGCAGTCCTTATCTGCTCCTGCTGGAAATCAGGGCACGAAGTCAGCCTGCTTTAACAGTTGTTTCTTTCTGCGTGATGCTATGCAACTAGAATGGGTTACACTGACAACAAAGGAACAAGCACAAAGCACCACTTTCTTTGCTGGACTGTTACAGGAACATAACTCTTCTTCGACATGATGCCCTGGTCGCTTCTTTTTTGCTGGTTATTATTTTGGGTTTGCGTTTTGTCGTTTGGTTGTGAGGTTTTGGGTTTTTTTTTTCTCCTTTAATTCATCTAATCGAAGAGCCTAACAGACACCATCGTGGATGTGGTTTTTTAATGATTTGGAAAAGACAGCCTGTGGAGACTGCGATTTGAGACAGCAACTCATTTAGGTTATTGCCAATTTGAAATACTTGGTTTGTGAAGCACAGCCCTAAGGGACGAGCTCAGTAACTGAGACAGAGATTGTAGATAAAGAAATAAAAATGACAAGCGTAATGGAGGCTCTGCAAAACAGACTGTCAGAGAATCAGTTCATGGATGGCAATTTCACCAGTCTGAATCTGAATAATTCATAGATTGAAATTACCCTGCTTTCACCTTTCCATTTAAACCGGCATGATCTGAATCTCTAATAAATTTTCAAGATAAAGTAAAATGCCAATTTGAATCTGAAGAGCTTTTAAAACCAGATGCTACACCCTGAATCTTTCGATACCTTTCACAATTATTCTGTGAGAACCGCACTTCATCACGAAGCACCATTACCAGTGAAAATTACTGTGATTACAATAGCAACAATAGAATACCATCAAATGATCTCTAATTTACCTAATTTACTAAGGCTGACTGTGTGCCCATTGTGTTTCACTACGTCTGGCATTGGATCAATATCACAGTGAACAAAAAAAAATGCCTTAGTGTGTGCTTCCTTTTGGTACCTTTAACTTTGACAGCACAGGAAAAAAAAAAAAATCTATCTACTGTTAAATGTTTTTACAGCCAATCTACACGCCTGCTGTAGGATCCGATTGATTCTCCAGGATTTTCTTTAGTTCCTGGGTGTTGGATGTCATTGTGTTACTGGTTTGTTTATAACATACACCCCTGCACAAAGACTGCAGCCAGGGAGTACCAGCACAGAGAGACCCTGCACTGCTGCTGCAGTAGCAGCCCTCTTGCAGGGGGAAGCCAAAAGGAGCGGGGTGCCTTGTGTGAATAATTACTCGTGTCTGAGTTCTAAATGCTTTCTAGCATCACCGGTCTCGGTCGTACTACATGAGAAATGCATGCAGAAGCCATGGTCCAGAAAAGCGATCGTGTGTAATACTAACAAGATTTTAAAACCCCCCCTTCCCCTGTATTCAGCAATTAGCATGTGGTTGTGAGAGACAGGCTGCGACTCCTTCTGTGTTTGTAGGTATGCATGCACATACAGAAATGTAAAGATAACTCTGCTTGGTGAATATGTGCTGATCACTGAAAGTAACAACTTTTTCTGACAAGCCAGGCGCGGTGTTTTACCACAATCTGCTCAGTCTTAACAAATGCCTGTGTTGGAGGTGTAAATCTCCTATAGGACGATGTGCGACTTCTGGAACTTAAATGGTAAGTACCGTTTAAGCAGTATGATGGTGCCTATAGCTGCGATGCAGATCAGTATTTTAAGCATACTTTGAGTCCCTGTAGCATAACTGCAATGGGGAGAAGTGAGGAGGATATACAGAAGGCTAGAAACGGGCATTCTTCATGGAGACGACTGGGTCTGCTGTCTGTATGCGAGTTGTACACTTCAGGCTTGTTTCTCATTTTATAACCAGATTTGCTCTGCCTTCAGGGACTATTTTCTGAGGAAGGAAGGTAAGCAGCATTTGTGATTATTTCTATAGCTGTGTTGCATTTCTTTTTGGGGAAAATGCATGTTTATAGCACGCAGTTATATAACACAGCATGTTCTCGTGACATCTAATTAAGTGTTTCTGTATTTGTTCACGTTAAATCGAACAAGAAAGCATGTTGAAAATATGGCTTTTTATTCAAAATACACTTGCAGATATGCTACACACACACACACAAAATGGATTTAGAAATCAGGTTTTTATTCAGCTTGGACTCCTTCATTTTATCAAATAAGAGCCTATTCTACCTAAATAATAATGTTCCCAAAACCTTTGGATTTTAGATATTTTGTCTTCATAAACCACAATATACTGTACTTCTATATTTCCAGCATATGAGTGGACCCTGTTTTCTAGAGGTAGATGAGGCAGAAGGCTTTACAGCTTCATCTATGATAACAAAGGAATTTTGAAAGGGCACAAAATATGATTATACAAAAAACTTGGATTTGAAATTATTCAGTAATGTGATTTAAAAAATTGTTTAGCTTAGACAACGTACTCTTGATTTACTCCACTACCTGGAATTAATTTGTCCATTCAGTGCTATATTTATATCCTTCATTTTCACACGGTATTCAAAAACTTAACAAAGAAAAATCCCTGTACAGAGCAAAGACTGAAACTCTGGTGAAAGTGCAAAGCCTACATTCTGCTATTGTGCTAATCAGACAAGAGATTCAGATGAAACTTTTCTGAAGAGAACTAGGTGTTTTGGCTTAATTGTTTTATGACGAGCACTTTAGGGGTTTGTGTACACAAATGTAACCGATATAACTGTTACACTGCAAGGGACATGCAAAGAGGAATGTGAGCAATATGCAAAATACCATGCAAATACCTGCTGGCATTTACATTAGTATTACTACCATAAACGTCTAGTATCATATACTTTTTGGAAATAGTTGTTTGCTAAACATTTTGAATCCATGGAGTATTTGCATTCAATTTATTTATTTTTTATTTTACCAGTTTTATCCGCCACAACAGTCTGTAGAGAGTGGCTGGTCATGGGCTGCTAGATGGCCTCATTAACAGCTACAGAGCAGATCTAATACCGAGTTTAAATGCTGCTGCTGGCTTCATTTGAGGGCCTGATCCAAATCCTATTGCAGATCCACTCTGGAGTCCTCTAACTTCCTTTGAGTGTCTATTATTGAATTTTTAATGGGCCAGTGGCCTTCTCCCACTGCTCCATACTGGCCTCACATTTCAAACTACGAGGTGCTGGTCAGGCCTAACACTGTTCCTGCATGTAAGTCACTGCAGTCCTTGCCAGAGGGTGTTATGACAGTGCCCTCAGGAGGTGAGGTTATCTTGTCAGCCTGTGATAAAGGGCTCTGAAAGCAGTTTGAAAGCCTCAGGAAGTACAGTCTGCCTTTTGGGCCGCGGCGTGTTGTGAAGAAGGCAGGATTGCGCTCTGCCAGCAGGAGAGACTGCACACACAAGCGGGGAGAAAAGCATTAAAACACTTCCAGCCACAGGCTCATGAAGTTCATATTGGCAAGACTACCTCATAAAAAGCACTACAGTATAGTCAACTCTGACATCAGTATATTTTCTGACACGGCTATAGCTGATTGGGTGCCACTACAGCTGAACTGGATGAGCTGTGTGATGGCATGTGCCAGAATAAATGGCAGGCTGCCCAATAGCACATTTCCAAGATGAAGCCACTAATCTTGGCAACAGCAATTCAACAGTTAATCTACAGTATATTACGAGATATCTTAGCCTGGTTTTGTGCTTACCCTTTCACTGCTTCACACTTGTCTCTAAATGAATCTGCAATGGCAAGATAAGGGCCAAACAACTTCTTCATATGAGTTCTCAGTTAAACAGCATCATGCACTGGAGTAACATTCCCTCTGTGTGTTTGACAGTGCCATGCCCTCACCTGCAGCTGGGCAGTGATCATGATGCAGCTGTACACGTGAAAAACATCCTGGAGCACGTTCTATCACCACCAAAGTTAACAGCAAGTTTCCTTGTGTCATCAATATAAAATATGGATTACTTAATTTCCTTCCATTACAGCCCTCCTGTGAAAGCTGTTCCTGTTTTGCTTCTTCCTGATTCTAAAAGAGTCCAGCATAGTTTGCATAACATTGAACAGAAGGTGCTTTTTGTTCACCAGGAGACATGACCTGAGCTAAACATAAGCAGAAGCCAGCAGCTTGGGATAAGTTTATTTGAAAACTGAAGGGGCCTTTTTGACTGTAGTCGTGTTGATAGTATTTGTGCTCAGTAGCTTGACAATCCTGCATTCTTATCAGGTGCTATAAAACACACAAGTTCTGATCTGTAATGGTTGTATCTATTTGGACAAGAGCCTTGAAGACAGAGGGATCTGTTGTGGGTTGGGTGGGGTTGTTTTTTTTTCACCCTACAGTTGCTGTAAATTAATTTTAACTGCCTATGGAAATATGATCCCCTAAGAGTGTAGAGAAATGCATTATTGATAAGTATGTATAAAGTATCTCTAGATTCCTCTGCTCTCTGGCTGCTGTGAATTTCAGACCATTATTCCACGACAAAAGCATTTAGGTGGAAAGTAAGGCTGAAGTAGTTTGAAAGGATAACAGCAGCACTTCTAAACCAACCATTCCAACACAGGAAATTCAGAGCTAAACACAAGAAAATCCAAATGGGTTCATAGATACAATTAAAATACCTGAGCAGCTTACACCCTTTTTGATGCCTTGTGATAACTGCAAGGTGCAATAGAGGTAAACAATTTTGCCATTTCAGTTTATATAAATACAATCAGAAACCATCTCTGGCTTGAGAAGCATTTGCATTGCGCTTCATTGATCATCAAGGCCAACTGTCATCCTAACCTGCCAACTACCACTAAAGCATGTCCCTCAGCAACACATCTAACCCTCTGTTAAAACACCTCTGGGGATGGACATTCCACCACCAACCTGGGCAGCCCATTCTATACTGAGACATAGGCAGCAAAATGTTCAGTAGAAAAAAACTTTTCTCATACTCACCCATTTTTGTTTCTTCTGTCTCCTGTGTTCATTAAAAACTGTCTCCAGTGGCACAACATTCACAGCAACAGGACACTCCTCTGACCTGCAGGCAGTGAGCCATGGTAAGAACCTTCACCGAGCACGGGAAATGGAGGACATCCCACAGGCCCTGCTCCTAAAGGTAATTTCCTGGGTGGTGGGCCTAGGGGAGAGGGAGGTAAGCAGAGGGACCTTTAGGATGGGATTTTTGTGTTACATAATTCTGATCCCTGTACTAATGCAAAAGTGGTAAAAAAGTCATTATTAAGTAACTGAGGAGGTGGAGGAGCATTGTAAGTTTTCATTGGCAGCTCTCTGTAACCTTGTTGTATTTACACCTTGCATGAGAATTGTGTATCAAAACTCCAAGTCACCCAGAAAATTTAACTTGTCAATCAACATTGGGACTGAGGGAAACCAGTTTCCATAACCCCATACACTACAATAATGTTTATTCATATGCATATACAGTTTCCAGCATATACATAATTTCCAGTATTATTCTTCAGAAACAGCTTTAAGGCCTTTTTATTTGCATGCAAACATAGCTACCTATGCTGCTGCACCTGTAATACCTACAGGATGGCTATATATTTCATATTAGATTAAGCAGCTATGTCCCATTTAAAATGGCATTTTTCGTAATGGTATTTTTGCCTTTCTTTTGAGTGACATAACTTGGCCTGTATTTTGTAAAGTACTTCATGGCTTATTACAAGGGTCAGTACTGGGACCAGCACTGTTCAACGATGACCTGGATGAGGTCATCCAGAGTGCACAGTCAGCAAGTTTGGTGATGACACCATGCTGGGAGGGGTGGTGACACCCCAGAAGGTTGTGCTGCCATTCAACAAGATTTAGACAGGCTGGAGAGCTGAGCAAGGAGAAACTGAATGAGATTGAACAAGGACAAGTGTAGGGTATTGGATCTGGGGAGGAACAACCCCAGGTACCAGTATAGGTTGGGGACTGGCCTGTTGGAGAGCAGTGCAGGTGAGAGGGACCTGGGGGTCCTGGTGGGCAGCAGGATGACCATGACCAGCAATGTGCCCTCGTGGCCAAGAAGGCCAATGGCATCCTGGGGTGTATTAGAAG
>VXBZ01010006.1:61111-89611 GCA_013399135.1 Heliornis fulica | reverse complement strand
AGACCAATCTGCACACTTTCCCATGTGATTTAATCTAGGTGATCCTGCTCAGGCTGGGGGGGTGGACTGGATGATCTTTTGAGGTCCCTTCCAACTCTTAACATTCTATGGTTCTGTGATTCTAAAAAGGAATTTTCTTCAAACCTTCTTTGTACTAAACCTATCACCTTCCTTTCCTGAGGGGCAGCTTCTGTCTTTCGTAAGTTGATGGGCTTGATCTGATTATGAACTGCTTAGAGTTTTTCAGGGGTTTTTTTGTGTTCTATGCTTGTTTTACTATATTTAGGAGCTTGAGCACATCCTTTCCTCTGCCACAGAACTTGATTCTAGGCAATTACATAAAACAAACCTTTTAATAATATACACTTCATCTTCTGACTGCCCAACAGTTGTGTGTGACTTGCTGAATTATGGAGCTCTTGTAACTGGAGCTGTCCCACAGGAATATGTGTAGAATGGGTTTCTCTGTAAAGGAATAAAAAACATAAGTTCCTAGTGCTTCAGATGATTTGTCCCAATTTAGACAATACCCATGCCCTTAATCTCCGGGGTCGTTGTTTTATTTTTGTAACTGACACAGCAATATAGGGCACGCAATGAAAATAATTTCATTAACAAATGTGTGTCAGATAATAAGTACAGAAGTGCTAGGGGAAAATCCTGCTGGAAATTAGTGCTTCCATCATCAGTGCTTTGTGGTCAATTAGGAACAGGATCTTCAGGAATTAAGGACAAAGAGACTGAATTGCTGCTCACTCAGAATTTGTCTCAGGCACAGCGTAAGGTTTCTGCCCCATGCTGTTGGTTCTTCTGTCCATCTTAGAGTTTTTCAGGGGTAAGGCATTCTCATTTTGTAAGGCAACCTTTTTATGACAACCTCTGCCTACTCACCCACCCTTCTGCACTCTTTTTCCAAAGAGCTTTGTGTTCCTATCACTTCCCATCTTGGTCCCACTCTTTGACTAGCCAATCCTACTCCTCTTCAAATAGACTTTTCTTTGCTCTCTGACTTTACACTCCCCCTTCCTGCCTTCCAGTTGAGCTTTTGTTTCCAGCTCCTTGGCACCAGGCTGGTTCTTTATTGTTCCAGTCTGTCCTTCAAAGTGTAGGCAGCTCCCAGCACCCAAATGTGGGTGGATTTCCACAGAGAGAGCAATAGGCACGTCTCCTGGGGAGAACACTTCCTTCATTGTTCTCCATCTCTACTGAGGTCTTCAAGGCACACGGGCACGAGAACATATCTTGTATTTTTAAACAGGGCTAAGGGCAAACAATGGAATAATAACAATAATTAATAACAACAATAGAAAAAGGAGGGAAAAATATCTTCTGATGAAAATGGCCTGTGGAATATACAGTCTGAAAGGTTGAAGTCTGGCAGGATAGTAAGCACTGGAGTACAGGGTCGAGAAGTGCTGAGATTCTTTATCAGTTACCTGCATATACTTCCTATGCCTATACTACATGCAGTTTTGTATGGGTATGCCTTCATAAATTGGGAAAATAATGACTTCATTATGTTTATTGCTTAAAAGAAGTAAGAACTTCCCAATTCTGTATTTGGAAAATATATGTGTATATAAGTTGGGGGGAATTTAAAATCACTATCTAATACACAGAGGTTATGAACTGACTATTCCAAAGAATTTTAAGTTTTAGTGGTACTTCTAGGATGAAGGGCAAAAAATAAAATACAGTTGTCAAGAAGAAGACTGGGTAGCTAACCATAATAAGAGTTTTTGTTTAGCTATGAAACATTAAAATGCTGTCTTAATTCGATACTGAAAAATTCCCAACCTTCCTTCTGTATTGGCAGAGGCTCTTTCATCTTCCACAGTAGGAGTGGTCCAGCAACTCTTATCATAGAATCATAGAATTGTAGAATCTTAGAATGCTTTGGGTTGGAAGGAACCTCAGAGATCATCTAGTTCCAACCCTCTACCATGGGCAGTTTGCCCAAATTCTCATCCAACCTGGCTTTAAACACTGCCAGGGAGGGGGCTTCCACAGTGTCTCTGGGCAACCTGTGCCAGTGACTCATCACCCTCATAGTAAAGAATTTCTTCCCAACATCTAATCTAACCCTGCCCTCTTTCAGCTTGAAGCCATTGCCCCTTGTCCTGTCACTGCACTCCCTGATGAACAGTTCCTCTCCCACCTTCCCGTAGGACCCCTTTAGGTACTGGTAGGCCGCAATTAGATCTCCCCAGAGCATTCTCATCTCCAGGCTGAACAAGCCCAAGTCTCTCAGACCGACTTCATAGAAGTGCTCCAGCACCCTGATTATCTTCATGGCCTCCTCTGGACTTACTCCAAGGGCTCTATGTCTTTCCTGTGCTGGAGCCCCCAGAGCTGGACACAGTACTCCAGGTGGGGTCTCACAAGAGCAGAGTAGAGGGGCAGAATCCCCTCCCTCAATCTGCTGGCCACGTTGTTCTTGATGCAGCCCAGGACACGGTTGCCCTTCTAAGCTGCTAGTGCACACTGCCAGCTCAACATGAGCTTGTAACCGATCAGCATCCCGCCGTCCTCCTCAAGGCTGCTCTCATTCTTAGAACCTTTATACTTCTTAACAGATAGTTTATCTTATCTATAGGTGAATAGTCTGTGTTCTTCTACAATTTCTGGGCACAGATAACAATAGGCTGCAAATATACACACTACTATATATTTAGTTACAATACCTATCAAGAAAAATCAATGTCATTGTGCAAACCACTGCATGAAGGGGGAAAAAAAGATCTACACTTGTGAGTTGATTTTTATGTGGCTGAAGAACAGTCAGTAACCATTTGAGAAAGCAATGTGCCATTTCAAGATATTAAGAGAGTTTTTTTTAGAAAACACACAAAAGTACAAGATAAGAGATTCATTATATATACAACCCAGTTTCTGAACAACCTCACTGCAATGCTCTAACCTATTTTTATAAAAAATGCAAATGTACTTGTAGTGATGACTTGATGATTGCATTTAAAAGAAAGCATGACTCCCCCTCCCCACAGAAAAACTAACCTATCACTCTTGGAGAATTCATAAATTTATATGTAGCAGAATGTAATTTAATTTGCATATAAGTCTTGAACATACCTCTATCTGCCAGTGCCAGTTTTAAAAGCTCCTTGTGTATTTATAAGGATATAAGAACTTGGGAGTGGCTTCTGGAAATGAGGTTCCTAAGGTCCTGTATATTTATCTGCAGTCACTTCAGTAGAACACAAACAGGTGTTTCATGCAAATGTAGCCACGTATCATGTAAGTTGCTAATTTTGAGTGCTCACACTCCAAAAACTGCATTTTTAGAGACATATTTGAAACAAGACAATCTAGAAAATAAACTAAAGTATCCTGGAATATCAGAAGTAGAGAAACTTGTTGGTTTAAACAGACACGCATTTACACTATGAGAATTTATGGATATTCTTATTAAGTGGGGTTTTTTGTTTATATTTTTTAATTATTGCAACTGTAATCCTAAAGGTTGGTCTATTTTGGTTTGCTTTTTAAAGAAGTGATTCTGAACTGCATCAGGGTTGTGAGCTCATTTAAACTCCTTCACAATGTCGACTTTAGTCACTATGTCTGCATGAGAAAACTATTCAAACGAGTGAGCTGAAACTGAAGTTAGATGAAGGAACACGGTGGGTTTTGCACAGTTAGGAATGCAATTTTTATTGATAATGAATAAATGTCTAGTTATTTTAGAAGTGCCTGTCACCAAGCATCTAAATAGCATGATACATTTATTCTTTTCCCACACTGTTAAAGACTTATTGCCGTTTGCAAAGTACTTCCATTGAATACTCTTCCTTACTGCCAAACAGGTTTGTTCAGCTTTCTGACAATTATTCTATATAGAAATTACAGAAGCTATTGAAACTGTATTTAATAGCTTCCAAATATAAAATTTTCCTGTTGGATTAAAATGTAGTCCACTGGGAAAACTTATTTTAAAAATCAGCAGATGTAAATGGCAGAGACAGAAGAAAAACCCGACAGAAGTTCTAACTAAGATAAATCACCAAGATAAGCCACCAAGATAAATCAGGGCATCTCCATATGGTCCATTGTGGGGTCCTCCATGGGCTGCAGGTGGGATATCTGCTCCCCATCATCTTCCATGGGCTGCAGGGAGACAACCTGCTTCCCCACGGTCTTCATGGGCTGTAGGGGAATCTTTCTCTCTCTGGCACCTGGAGAGCCTCCTCCCACCCTTCTTCACTGACCTTGGTGTCTGCAAAGTTTCTTACATCTTCCCACTCCCTTCTCTGGTGGCAAAAAAAAGCTGCTGCTTGTGGTTTTTTCCTTCTTAAATGTCATCACAGAGGTGCTATGATTGTCATTGATGGCCTCGGCCTTGGTCAGCATTGGATCTATCCTTGAGTCCAGCTGGTATTTACTCTGTCAGGCCAGGGGGAAGCTTCTAGCAGCTTCTTGAAGAAGCCAGCCCTGCTACCAAAACCTTGCCATGCAGACCCAAACCAATCAGAAATCATGGCTTAGTGCCTTGGTTTCATGATATTTTATATGTTGCTGACCACCAGGAGTCTTGCCATTGACTGAATTAAATCTTTGAAGCTCAGTTTGTTAGTTAAATCATTAATCCTTTCAGGATTGAAAAGCTACCTGAAGCATAACTTGGCATCTTGCCTTTCCCTTTGCATCACAGCAAAGACATGAAAAGGTCTTAAGTAGAACCTGGAGATAATAAATTTAGATAAAATCTAACTGTAACAAAGACAATGCCAGGAGTGTATCATGGGATGCAGGATTGAGACACAAGGTGGAAGAAGGGGTGGGACTAAAATCTGATCTTTTTCATTGCTTCCTAAGAATAATCCTTGGCAGGGTACACTACCTAGGATAAGCCAAATCATCTCTTTGAATCCCTGCTGATCCCTGTGAGCTCTTCACCATAAGCAAAGATATATGACTTAACCTTTGCTTTCATCTACCTGAGCTCTCTACGGATCATGCCCAATGTGTTAAATTTCTTCTCACACTATAGCTGCATTTTCTTTGTGTGCAACCTTCAGAAACACAATAACCTGGCACTCAGGGCAGTTTTTCTTTGTTTCTCCTCCCTGGGAACTGTACTTTCACTTTCAAAAGCTAAATCAAGAGCTATTCATTTAGAAGCGATAGCTGAACTTTTACACAGTCCCACCCCCTGATTGGGCGCCCACGGGATGGGCAGACGGGACTGACTTCACAGAGGGGAAAATGCAATCTTCAGTGGTCATAGTATCCTCCCAAGAGCTATGTACAAAGAGGAAAACCAACTCCTCATCAGAAATGTGACCTTGTAAACCAGGCCATGACACTATTTCTAAAAGCTCACTTGTCCTCCCCAAGCAGAAGCAAAAAAGTCATGGAAAAAAGGAAAGGGACTATTAGTGGTCGTCTCTTACGTGTCATGGCTAGGACCGGAGTGGCAACTTCAGACATGAAGAATTTGAAATTGCATTACTGATGAGGTGAGCTCCTTTTCTTCTTAAAAACTTGCTGAGGCCTTAAGGCTTGTACTTCAGTTAGCTGTTGCAAAAGCTACTGCAAACAGTAGCTAGTAACTCTGAGTACGAAGGAGTTAAAAGGGAGAGGAGAAAAAACAGTTTCATACATAGATGAACGACACTGAACCAAAACTTGAGCTTCATAGTTTTGAATATTTTGCATTATTTTTACCACATTTTTGCAGAACTTGATTTTGGTCAGCAATAAAACGGGAAAAATATGGACATGGACATGGCTATGTTTGCTTGTTTAGATAAAATCCTCTGATTTGGTTCTGTGGCCTTTAGGACTATGGTATTTTTTGGGAAACATAGTGAGGTCTGTTACAGCCAGCTCACATAATGTGCTTCTCTCTGATGAACAGCGTGGGAAGGTTATAAGTACCCTTTTCCTCTACATGGTACAAACAGATTCCTCCAAGATCTCACTGACTTAGGAGATTTCTCATATATTGTTATTAAGTTTTGACATATGATAACATTGAAGAACAAGTACCAGCTACAACTTATGCACACTGTAGTGGTTAATACAGTTTCTTCCATAACAAATCTTTTGTACATGGGCTTACAGAGAACATAAATGAAAAATCATGATTAAAAATATATTTATAATCATATACATATGTGTGTACCCATGCATTTCAAAGAACAGGTTTTAACATGACTTTAAGTAAAGCATATGCTAACTTTTGACTTTTTTACAGCAGGGTTCTGTGATTTATTTATATTTTGACACTGATAGGAAAATACTTCTGTTTTGCTTTTGCAATGTTTTGTTTTTCTTTCTGCTCCTTGAGTTTGCTGATGAGAGAATGTAGATTAGGTTTTAAATAACTGCAGTTCTTCAGATGGCATAGTGGTATACCACAGGCCTGAAATTCATGAGCCACTACAGTGTTAAGTGAACCATATTTATTAGCTATTAATAGTGAGACATTCAAGACCAATCTGGCTGTGCTCCTGTGTGATTTAATCTAGGTGATCTTGCTCTATAAGGGGGGTTGGACTAGATGATCTTTCAAGGCCCCTTCCAACTCCTGACATTCTGTGATTCTGTGATTACAAGCATCAGAGGCTGCACAAGAAAACTTTAAGAAGTGCTTAAATGTTGGGTCTCAAGGCTAAAATCCTGACTGCAATCTCAGCAAATTCTTTTTGTGTTTGTGGAAATAAGTTTCATAACATTTTCCTTATTATCTTTGGATGCTTTTCCTTCATTTTAAGCTATTCTTCTAACTCATATGCTTGGTTTATGTTTGCTTCTTTCTTTCTGATATTCACATTCCATCTTTCCATGAGGATCATTATTATTTTTCTTTTTCCTAATACTATTATAGACTATCAGCAAACGCTCATCTGAGGAACTCAGTAGCTAAAGTTGGCCAGACTAGTATAAATAAATAGGCAGACATTATTTTCCAGCTGTCTCCCATTGCTGTCCACACACACTGACAAAACTGTTGTCTAGAGCTTTAAAGACTAAAGTGGTAAAAATAAGGCAAAATAAAAGTAGTATACATGTTTCTGTGTGATTTAATCTAGGTGATCCTGCTCAGGCAGGGGGGTTGGACTAGATAATCTTTCAAGGCTCCTTCCATCTCCTGACATTCTGTGATTCTGTGAAATTGCATCTTTCTCTTATAAAGAATTAGCTTCCAACCACTGAGGTACAATGTGATACCTGTTTATTAAGTTAAAGTTTCTTCTTGTTGCAAAGCACAAACTTAATTAGAGAGATCATTTACATATGTGTGCCATTTGTGTAAGCAATATTTCTAACACTGTTTGCATAAATATGATTTATTTTCAATTTTGGAGGTCTTTTTTTACCCCATGCTTTCAGAACATAGACAAACATAAGGTTGGAAACTGTCTCCTGTATGATCAAAATTCAGTCCTTTACTTACACGGGGAACTATGCCTGTAGCATTTTCCATGAACTTAACAATCCACACTATCAAACAACTTGAGCTGTTACTTTTTTTTGCCTCCACTACTTGTATTAAAAAAACTATTCTAGAACCTCACCACATTTTATGGTCAGAAACCTTCTTATTTTGAGCCTAAACTTATTCATGGCCAAATGACACCCATTTGTTCTTGTGCCAACATTGTCTGCTAGAGTAAATAGTTCTTTTCCTTGCCTACTGTTTACCACCCTATTGTGTTTTGGAGAATAATTATTTCCTGTATCAGCTTTTGTTTCTGCTAGACTAAACAAGGAAAAAAAAATACAGCCTTGCTCTTAAAATGACTTCTCTCTGGTAATCTCTGCAGATCTTTACCTGTTTCAACTTTTATTAAGATGATGAAAAAAAATAAATCTGTGAGATCTCTCAGGTAAGTTATAGCAGAGATATTTCCTTTTTTTTTTTTCTGCTAAGAAATAGTCTAACTGGTTTGTCCTTGGGTGGCATTTGCTTTTTCATGGTTGTATCCCACTGGCAACTTCATAAAGCTGTAGTCAACTAATATGCATACCTAGATCCATCTCCTACGTTGTTTACAACTGATTTTATAGCAGATAGTTTTTATTAATCTTTAAGTGCATGCCTTCACTGCCAACACTACACATGTAAGCATGAGTTTAGCAATATGTATTTCTAATGTCATTTTTCTAAGGGTAACAAATGTTTTGGATAAATTGGTGCCAAAGATAATAGACAATTAAAAAGAAATAATGTTGGGAGACAAAGGGAGATACTCAGCATACTGACAGCACCAGGCATGATGTATTAGGGAATAAGAGATTTTCACAAGCTTTTCAGTGTAATACAATAGAAAGTAATGCTTGGAGCATGGTATGGTGTTGTCAGTACCTTAATAAAATTACTTTTTGGTCTTGTGTGCTTATAGCTGCTGGAATATTGCATTTTACTTGGGGAAAATGTTTCTTGTATGCATAAGAGCAAGAGCTCCCAAAGGCACCTATAGAATCTTTCAGGGTGACATGAGAAGTAGTATGGGGGAATGGACAGCCCACCACTTCCTCCTTAGAGAAGCTGGGGAAAAGGCCTCCAGATTGCATGTGATGCCCAAGCAGCCAAATGGGGTTTTTTTTGTCATGTATCTGTGGCTCAGCGTGTGGCTGGCAGCTACTGTGTCTACCACAGTCATAGGCAAGCAAACGATGGTGGCATCTAAAGCAAATTAATTTGGAGAATCTCTATATTAGAGCACTAGCAGTGGTAGTATCATTCACAAGCCATTCATTGAAATCACACCATGGTAGAGCTGTCCTTTTTACTTGGTTTTTCTTAGTTTTTAAAGTTAGTATAACCATGAAAGACTTGAGACTTCATGGAGTCTGTATCTTTAAAGTAGCAGTGCAATGTTTTCTTTATATTAGTGTTTTCAATAAATTTAGAATTATTACATCAATATTTCTGGAGTTGTTCACAGGAAAAAAGCTTTGATACGACCTGGCTGTAAAAGTTCCATCTTCAGGGCCATATGCTTTGAGAATGAAGAACATATTTGCACCTATTAGATTTCAAAAGACTTTGAGACTTTCAGAAGCATGTTAATGATTTTGGACTGCAAGTTCCACTACCTAGGAATTTGGAAGCTTTGAATCCTTTAAGAAAGGATTTCAATTTCCTTATTTTGTTATGGAAGGCAGCAATTTATAAAACACCTTTAGGTGTATAATTATAGTGAGCAGAAGATTTGCATATCCCCACACTTACTAGCCAGATTTCCACCATTTATTAGAAAGATGAACTAGGTTTTTGATGGATGTATTTTAGAGGGGAAAGATTAATCTTTCAAAAATCATGAGATGGATTTTATAAAAATTCACATAAGAGTGCTGGAATAAGAAAATTTATTCGAGAGAGTTATCTGCCAGGGCATGGAGCTTTATAGAATTCTGGAAAAAGTCCTCGTGTCGATTTAAAGTGTGATGGGAATCTGCTTATTGGGAAGGAAATCTGTATCTATACAGGATTATTTTATTAAGTTATTAAAAGGTAGTTTTATTTAATATGCCTTCCTTGACTATTGCTAGATAATACCTTCTTTGATGTTGAAGTGGTTAAATGAACATATTAACTTTTTGCTGCATTATTAGCAGTGTTTAATATGTTGCATTCTGTTTAGGGCATCCCAGTGGAGCTGATAGCTGTGGACTACTGGCTGATACACTAAGCAGGTAAGCTTTGAACATTTCTCAGTGGTAACATGATGACTTTCATCAAAGGAGGAGAGAAGTCTTGATATTTTATTTTGTTAAGCTGAGTTTGGAAGGCTTGGATTGTATAAATCCCAAGATCTGCAACTTAAGTAAACCTAGCATGCTAAAAGTGCCTTCAAAAAGTAAATTAACTGGTATTTCTGTCAGAAGAGTTTACTTCTCCTGACCCCATAATTCACTATCATTTTAGAAATATTTGAGACAAGTTCAGACATCAGAAACCTGCAGGCCTCCACTGCAGCAGGGTGCAATCAAATGATCGTTCTGACTTGACAAGATTAAGTTTAAAGCAGTTCTCTCCCCTAACTCACCTCTTTGTGTTTGTAAAAGTATTTGCCAAAATGGGCCAAAGCTTTGTCACTAGTGTCTTCTCACTAGACCGTGATAAACTTACCGTGTTTCTAAAGGAAAAGGATTTGCCAAGTGCCTCACAAAGACAAATATATCATGGAAAGGAAAACTACTATCCAGATTTTAATCTGGTAATGGTATTAGGCTAATTAAAAAATAATTAAACTACACCTGATAGATATGGGTCTCTGCTCAATTTACTGCTGGAGGATACATAGAACCACAGGGGTGATGAAAGCATTGCAAGAACATATGTACAGAAGAGAAGTAAAATACAATTGCTCCATGCAAGTATAGAGGGATTTGCAGGTAAATGCGGTATACTTGTTTGACAAGATGTTTTTTAGAAAGCATAATTTTGCCATTAATAGAGATTCTATATAGAAAATATTTGTTCAGTTATTTTAAATAGCTTGAAGGGATCAGTAAAGAGCAAGAAATCACCCTTCAGCAGTTACATATACAGAAAAAGTTTGCATTATTCTCTTAATGTAATTATTTTTCCTTTTGTGCTGGACCTTCTGGTGCCATTTTAAAATTAAAATCAGTAACATTTTTCCAAGCTAAGAAAATTGTTGTTCCTCTGAGAAGCTGGCCTCATCATTAAGTTAATATAAAATACCATTTGAGGTCTATATGAAGAAGCATTAAAAAAATACTTTCTATGTAAAAAAAGAGAGAGTGACCTTTTATCCCCGTTATTTTCTCTCTATTTCTTGAGTGGGGTTCCTCTCCATTAGGTTTCCTGGCACTCTCACTCAGGATGATACAGAGCTGTTGTTTCCTAAGAGAAGATTTACTAATACAGAGACACAGAGAAAAAGTACTGTTTAAGCATACAAAGTTTTGGTTGTCTTATTCATATTTTTAAATCACTCCCACCTCAGACCGAAGGGGGAGAGGTTTCAAGTAACGAAGTCTACAATATAAGGCTGTTGGCAATTTGCTTCTGCTTCCAAGTAGTTTAATAGTTAGAGCAACTCTATAACTGGTGAGGATTTTCCTGTCTTTCAGGTAACTCCTTGAAATCAGGTGTTCCAGGGCATATCTAAACTTGAGGAGATGCTGGAGTGCTGTGTGCCATTAGCTGTTAAAGTGTGGATTTGCTGAAGAGCGGGTAGTATGTGCACTGTGCATGGTACCTATGCACAGATATTGAAATGATACAGCAGCTCACAAATACACTCCCACTACCCCCACACTTCCCTCTTCCTCACCCACAAAACTACAATAAGCAGGGCTGGTTTAGGGTCTTAACAGAGCAATTAGTCCCGTTTGGAGCTGGGAAGTGGCGGAGACTGTAACAGCTGGGAACCAAACAGCAGCAACGCAGGAGCTATGAGGAGATACCACAGCTCAGGGAAGTTTATAGTATCCCAGGTTACTGTAATTATTAAAGAAACAGGAAATAAATACACATTTCCCCCCTTACTTTATATAAGACATCTGCAAAATGGTGGAGTTGAAAGGGAGATAAGGCTGTTCATGCTCGAGCTGGATGTGGGTTACTCCCTCTCAGGTGTGTGGTCTAAGCTTCGGGTGATGGGAGTGGTTCTGTGTTTTTTGAAGTTTTACTTTTTCTCCTTTTCTCATCTTCCTCCTGGCACAGCACTCTGCTTTCTCACGAACAGTGTCACTAGCAGAGCATTAACCAGATGTCTCAGCAGGGCTGTTTTCATTTTGCTACCACAGTATATGCTTACCCTGGGTCACACGCTTTCTTCTGCATGATGTGTTTTCCCCTCTGTCTGAGTTTCAGCTGAGCAGTCTGTTCACCTCAAAAAAACAGTATAAAAAACAAGAGAAAAAAAGAAAAAAACCCTCACCCTTATAAATCATGTTCACCTCCAAACTGGAACTTGCTGTTTCTTTCTTCCAGTCCTGCTACCCTGTTTTCAGTTTTGTTGAGTCTTTGTAAGCTTTGTGTCACTTCTAGAGTCCTGGGAAGTGGATTGCTATAGATAAGAATAGACTCTTAGAGGTTTTCAGTGTGAATATCAAGGTTGAAAGTCCTTTTAACAAATTTAATCAGTTTGATTAAGATAAAGACTCTTCCAAGCCATTCTGCCTTTAGTAGCAGTCCCCTAAAAACAGGTGCTCAAACAAAAGGATTATTTTACTTTTATATTCCTATTTTACAAAAGGAACTTACACATTTATTACTTAAAAGTATAAAATGGTAACAGAAAGGGTAATTTTAAAGTAGAATGTGTGAGTACTGTACACATGAATGTTGATTACACATTCCTTTAAAATCATCTTCTAAGGAAATAAACTTTCCCTTTGTGTTTTAGTCTTGCACATAGGTTTATTAAATTGATATATGTATCTTTTTGTATGCTGAGCCACTGCTTTGCCTCCTCCCCAGCCTGTCCAAGGTGTGTGAGTATTGACTCCTTAATGTACACCCCATGGTGTATTATTGCTTACTTAAAGCAAAATACTGCATGACCTTGTTTTTTCTGTTAATTATATTTTTCCCTTGTAGGAAAGTAAGTTTACTCATTCTGAATCATGCCAAACCGCATGATCTGGAAAGGAATATTGTGGCTCTACTTGGAAAGTACTAACTGGGCTTCAGCCATCACTGGGAAAGCTGTATAGTCTTTTATTATTTTAACTGGCCAAATGCCCTTTGTTACCACATTAACAGCCTCCCTATGGTGCCTGTAACTTTGATATTATTTTCACTTTTACGCTAAATTTGACCAGATGAAAGACACAAACCCTCCAATTTTGAAATAAAAAAAAAAATTGCATGTTTTGTTAATCCTGTATTTCTGAGGGAAAGCTTGTGAAAATGATAACCTATGTCTGCTGGCCAACGTTTGTGTTCAGTAAAACCTTTCTGCCAGCTGTTCACATTGGCAAGAGGAAAGATAATATTTTGGTATCTTTAATTTCTCCGGTTTAGAGAAGAAGTTTTGCTTGAGTCATCATTTAAATCATGCATGTTAACATCAGTCTGGCAAACAATACTGTGCTTTATAAAGACCTCAGTGTGGATGGTGTCATTGCAATGTTGCAATAAGGCTGGTTTAGACTATGAAATACAACTCAAGTCACTTACTGCCTACAAACTATTGCAGGTGCTCTGGACTGTGCTGCTGAAGAAGTGCTTTGCAAGTCCTAAAAAAGACACTGAAGCAGATAGATAGGTGCATTTCAGTCTGATGTCACTGGGCACTTTTGGTTCTCCTCTCATGAGCTAGACTGGAGAAGAATCAGCAAATGCAACTTAGGTCCAGTCCTTAGCAAATGAGAAGGGATGGCATCCAGCAGGAGACAGGATCATTGGCATTTCTAAGAAAAAAATCAGACATGTAAAGCTCTAGGCTTAGCCAGACACACTTACCTCACTGAGAAAATCCAACTCCAGCTTGACCTCTGCTGAAACAGAAGGGGTGTTCTCAGTGCATTTTAGAACATTTAAGAATGTATTTCTCAATTTCCAGGCAACCTGGAATTTCCAGGCATATTGGATCCCACACCTGGGCAGAGGTTTATTTCTGCATATGACCCGGGATAGCTGAGCACTAAAGACATACAAGGAGAAAAACAAAACTTGATTCTGCAACAATTTGTTTGGATCCCTTGAAGATCTCAAGGATTTCTAAAAGTCCTCAAGGGGCAAGACAAGGAAATTTGTCAGGATAAATCTAGCTTTCAAGTCTCTGCTTGTTGAGACTTAAACCTCTTTCAATAAAATGGAGCATGGGGTAAGATAAGGAAGTGTTTTTTAAAAAAGGGAATTTCATTCATTTTTGCATTACTGTAGTTCCACTACTGTCTTAAATGCTCTGAGGTAGATCATGCTTGTGACCTTTCCAGTATGTTTCAACAGGGGGACAGTATAGCCTTGCACTGCCCCAAAACAGAACTGAGCCCTTCCATCTAGTAAAGCTGTCTTAGAAAATTCAGTGAACACCATAATGGCTGTCAAAACAGCCCTCTACTTGTACTGGTAGTTATTTTTTTCAATTTTTTAAATTTCTTTCATAAGCATATAACAATTCACTGCCTTTTTCTCTCCTTCAGGTTAGCTCTCATTGCCACAGAGGCAGCTACAAGTACATATCCTTTGACTGAAGTTTTCTTCCCTGCTGAACTGCCAGAGCCTTTCAGGATACATTTCAAGTGAGGTAAATCCATCAAGCAAGTGCAAAAGCACTAAGACAAATGACAAATACAGTTTTTGTTAGCACTTTTACAAGTTACATCCCTGAAATTGGCTTTTTGCAATTAGCATGCCTCATGCAACAGCGTGCCCAGCTCACAGAATCACAGAATTGCAGAACAGCAGGGGTTGGAAGGGACCTCTGGAGATCATCTAGTCTGACACCCCTGCCAGAGCACGATCACTTAGATTAGGCTGCACAGGAACACATCCAGGTGGGTTTTGAATGTATCCACAACCTCCATGGGCAGCCTGTGCCAGTGCTCTGCCACCCTCACAGTACAGAAGTTCCTCCTCATGGCTATGTGGAACTTCTTATACTCAGGTATATGCCCCTGTGTATTGTCCTGTCACTGGGCACCACTGAAAAAAGACTGACCCCACCCCTTGAGTATTTAAAAGCATTGATAAGATCCCACCTCAATCTTCTCCTCTCTAGACTGAAAAGTAGCAAATGCTTCAGTCTTTCTCCTTAAGAGAGATGTTCTAGTCCCCTAATCACATATATATCTCCAGGTCATTATGAGTGTGTGCATTTCACAATGGATGATGGTTCTGGATGGTACTTATCTCAGAGATCTTAACCAGAAGGAAACTAAATCCCAACCTTTCCAGAAGGTCAATGTTCCTATACTCCTGCCCTAAACTACTGCAGTGGGTGGCTGAGCACCCCATGCAGCATTGTCCCACACAGCAAGCAACAGAGCAGCTGCTGGGGCATCACAAGGTGATGCACTGGTCTCTGCCCTGCAGGTTAGGTTACTGCCACTTGCCAGCTGCTAGCTGAGTGGAAGAGCTTGAAGGCCTTCCTCTTGCCTCAGAAGAGACAAATACTGGGCATTATACCAATAAACATGCATTACAAGCAACATCTTCCAGTTTTTAAACTCTGTTCAGAACAACTTGAAAAATGTGGGCAATGACATCATCTTAAATGAAAGGAACAATAATTGAGGGTGGGGGGGAACCCCATCCTCAGCTATGGTATTTGAAGCAGGCCAGGAAAAACACCTGACCTGTCATTTGAGTCCTTCTGTATCAAATAGCTACATTAACAGTAACTGTAATGAAATCAGTCTTATTAGGTGTATGTGAGCAATAAGAAAAACAAATAAGAAATCCACTCTGGTAGTGATCAAGTTTAAGAGAAAGAAAGTAGCAGCTTGTAAAAGATGTATCAAAAGTAAAAACCCAGCAGCTTAAGTCTCAGGAACTTTATTAAAAGCTGACATGGTTAAACAGGGGAATNGATGTATCAAAAGTAAAAACCCAGAGGAAGATAGTTCCCAGCAGCTTAACTCTCAGGAGCTTTATTAAAAGCTGCCATGATTAAACAGGGGAAGTTTATTTTAAAAATATCACATTCCTTAAGAAGTTGAAGGTGAAAATAGGACATAAACTGTAAACCAATTATATGCCTGAGAAGACTCTGACAGCCACAAAGATCTGTGGTTAATCCTTTTCTGTAGCAAGCAGGACACCTGTCAAAGAGTTATCAGGAGTAGAAGATTGCTAAGTCATAAAAGGAGCACACAGGAGAGAGAAGGGAATGGTGGTGAAGTGCATGGCCCCCTTGCATCTTCATTTCCTACAAACTCAAGGAGGTTCCCTTGCTTGATACCTACTTTATATAGCATAACTTGGACATATCACTGAAGAAGAAGGTTTCCAAGAAACCAAGAAATCAAACAGTAACAAATTCAAATAACAGCCAAAATTAGGATGAGGATGAATGGAAATGGGAAGATAAATAAGAAAGCTCTGTAAAATCAGAAATATCAAAGACAGGTCAAACAGGGAATGGAAGTTTTTGTATCATGGAAGGCAGTGAACAAGGTTGCATCAAATTCCTGGTTGATCCAGAACAAATAAAAACCAGAATATTTCCTTGTATAGCATGTTGGTAACTTTGAATTTCCTTGCCACAAAATGTTGTGGTTTACAGAATTTGATGTGAGTTAAAGATCTCTTGGACAAACTCGTCCATTAAGACCTATTAAACCGAAAGACTCTTCCTCTGACTTTGTAAATCATATTACTGTAAACTGGGAACATAAGGCAGGTAGCTATCACTACAGGCATGTCATTTTCTAATAACTTTAGTAATCATCCTCTGCTTTCCACCACTTTTCATCACTTTTGGAGCCAGGATACTCTACTAGATAAATCTTATTTAGCCTGAGTTGGGACATCGCTTCTTACATCGCGCTTGTAAGTACCTCCTGTGGTTTGTGGAGAGCCATCTGTGGATTCATTTGACTCAACCTGAACAGCAAGAGTTGGGTAAGTGATTCCAAAGGGAATTAAGACTGAAAATATGAGGAAGAGGTAACTAAGACAGCAGGATCAGAAAATAATGTAATGAAAAGATAAAGCAGAATTAAACTGGCATATAGTCCTTGACTCTTAAAGCAAAAAGTGGCACCACATGTGAGATGACAGAAAATAATTCTTCATCATTGTAAAGGAAAAAAACCCAACCCCACTCTTTTCTTCCCAGCAGGTTAAATGACAAGAAAATTGCAATGTGTCCTTAAACTGTAAGAAGCTTAATCCTTAGCTCAAATCTATATCAACACATTTATAAAAAAAAATAGAGCTCTGCAAATGGATGAATAAATATGCATAGAAAAATCAGTAATATAAGGATATACAGTAGTGTAAAAGTCATAGAACATTAAATCCTCACATGGTATGAATTGCTCAGGGTTCACTGACTTCCACAGAGCGATGCAAGTCACTGCAGCTGAGCATCAGCCCTGCATGTGCCATGTTGGCTGACACAGCAAAGGTGTAAACCCAGCCTTGACAAAACAGTGGCTTTCTACGAGCTCGTAGCACATGACACTGTTAACTGACTGTTTACTGAGGTGTTTACACACCAACACCAGCAGAAGGAGACTAGAGAAGCAATGGTACAGGGTCTGCAGCTTCTCTTTCCTGCAGCCCTCTGTTCAGAGAGGCCTCCTAAGACCTACACAATAAAGCAAGGCAATGCAGCTCTGGAATCTGCAGCTTTCTTCTCTGCAGACAGCACTATTCTATCAGCCTGCACTGCCTTGGGGCTGAGGTAACCCAAAAGCCTCTCTCAACCTCAGCTAGGAAGGGAGGAGTTTCTCCTGCTATGAAGTTCTCCTTTGCATGAACATTGCAAAGCCCAGTTGTCGACCCCCTTCTTAGTGAAATGCTGGAAGATTCCTTCACAGTCAAACCCAGCTGTTTTCTATATTGACTGTCATCATAAAATTATCTCAGCCAACAGCAAAGATAGCACTGAACTGCTGCTGTCCCTCTCAAGTGTCTTCAGAGGTTCTTCCAACTGACAAACTGCTCCAGTGGTAGGATGCTCGCATGGGATTCATCATTTCCTTTGAAGTAACCACAGCTCAGCTCCATCAAAATACTGAGTCCTCTAAGAAATTAATCCTCTAATTTTCATTCTTGTATTATCCAAGGATTTGCAACTTCTGTATGAATTCCTTGGCAAAATCCAATGATCATGTTAACCTCAACTCCCATATTTCTTTCAAATTCTGCTAGCAAAAATTCTAGCAGTGCTTTCCCAGGAAGGACAGAAACCTTCTGTCCCCTTTTCCCCATACAGTCAAGAGAACATCCATGACCATACACATTTCCTCTACATTTCTTCCCAATGAAACCCCAGAGACTTAACTCATTTCCAGTTCACCACCTAAATTTTCCTTTGCTCTGATTTCTAAGTCAAATAACTGCATAAAATAATTTAAACATTGTAATTTATAGGAAAAATTTTGCTTTGAAATAAAATGAAAAATATTTTTTGCATTTTGAAGCAGAATTGCTATGATTTAGCAGACACCACAACATGAAGTTAACCAGTATGTATTCCAGGACATACAGCTAGGGAGGATTTTTCCATTCTGCTGCAACTCCCTAATGAACCATAGTTAACATACTAGGTTGCTTTCTGTGTAACCTTGAAAAACAATACAAAAGGTATTTCATTATTGCATGAAGGAGACATATAAACATGCAAATATTTCCTGTTATTATAAGTTTAAAGGAATGACTTCTGTAAGCATTTATCTATAGTATATCTAAATTAAATAGCCTTGCTAGAAGGAAGAGAAAACATTTTGCATTCATTTAGTCATTAAACAGAATCAGGAACAGTTGCTGAAATAATGGACCCTGATTATTCATTACCATTATGCTTTACTTGTTGGAATAGATACCCGATAAGAATCGAACAAGAACTATAGTTGCTAATGAATGATTAAAGGCTAGGGAGCAGATGTGAAGGGAAAGCAGAACAACAATACCTCATTTTATTTTTTTCTGGGGACACTTATGTAGTTCTTCATTCTCCTTTACTGAGTTTTGCTTTCAGATCTCTCCAATATAATGGACGGAACTTGGACTGAAGTTGGACTCATTCCTGTCTTGTAGAAAGCTCTCTCTGTTGAACTGTGATTAAAAAATTCAAAAACTTGACAAATTTTATTAACTAAAGGTAATAAGGATTTCCATAGTGTCAGTAGAAATATTATGCTTAGGTGATTTAAAAACCTTTGGGTTATACTGGAATTAGCTTACGTTTTGTAACTAAAAAGCCATCTTACAGAAAACCAAAATCTTCAGTTTGAAGCATTTAAAACATGTTTTATCAATTTTTCTTCCCCAGGGTCTTGAAATCTGATTTGACCTATTTCCTACAAAGTTTTGGCTTTGACAAATAGAGGCAATTTTGGATGAAAATTTTGTCAAACAGCTCCAAGCTGGCTTTGCTGTCCATGGTACTCCAAACAAACATCACAGAAAACCTCTGGTATATGCAGGGGCTTAATCAGCTGCAACTTGAATAACACGCAGACACGTACGTAACTGATCCCCAGATGACTAGGAAATCTGTGTCCCATATGCTGTTTAGAAAGGGAGGTCTTAAAATTTAATTAGACAGGAGAAAGAAACAGAGCTTCCTTTTTTTTTCTTTTTTTTTTTTTAATCATTGCTCAATCTATTTCACTTTACGTATGTATTTAAACCCTGACTATTCGCCTAATCCACAGACTGCTCCACAACTGCTTACAAGCTTTCACCTAAATTCACCTAGAGTTTTGTTTTATTGGCATCCCAAGAATTCAGTTCAGAGAGAAATCAACCTGAGAACCCAGGAGATGAGTAAAACCATCATGGACAAACAGCTTCCATAGAATCACACACGGAATGACAGAACATTAGGAGTTGGGAGGGACCTCGAAAGATCATCTAGTCCAATCCCCCTGCCAGATGCTTGGTAAATTAGCATGCAATCATCTATAGCACAGTTGTATACTTCACCAAATTAGTGCCTTTCAGCCTACACCAGTCTGCAGGCCTCTGGTTTGTCTTCTCTTCCTAGTGGAAGTGCAGAGCTTTATGTAATAAACCAAAGCTTCCTGTCTATTCATAAGTAAATTTTCAAAGACCTCTTGTGATAAGCTCACGGACCTCCAGGATCCATGGACTACATGTGGGATGCACCACCAGCATCACCATTCCAAATGTGTTCCTACACAGGAACTCTTCATAGTGCACACAGACTGTGAAGTACCTTTACACCTCTTTCAGAAACCCCAACATTTTCAAGCTCAACTGATTTCTAGTTGTACAAACAAATGTTTGTTTGTAAATCACTTGTCTGGGTGATAACAGGAGCTTGGAGAAGAGGAGACTGAGGGGTGATCTCATTAATGTTTATAAATATGTTAAGGGTGAGTGTCAGGAGGATGGAGCCAGGCTCTTCTCAGTGTTGGCCAGTGATAGGACAAGAAGCAATGGGTCCAAGCTGGAGCAGAGGAAGTTCCATCTGAATGTAAGGAAAAACCTTTTCACTGTGAGGGTGACTGTGCTCTGGGACAGGCTGCCCAGAGAGGTTGTGGAGTCTCCTTCTCTGGAGACATTCAAGACCAACCTGGACACATTCCTGTGTGATTTAATCTAGGTGATCCTGATCGGGCAGGGAGGTTGGACTAGATGATTTTTTGAGGTCCCTTCCAACTCCTGACATTCTGTGATTCTGTGAATTTATGGATGTTGTTAGAAAGTTGATCAATTATGTAGTCCTGTGGTCCTGTGTTTTCTGGTTCTAATTCGAGAGATTTTACCCTACCAGCTTGAGAATATTCCACCTTGCTCAGTAAAGAATTGTCAAAATAGAAATGTTACAAAATTTCTTGGGCATAATAAAGTGCTCATTCCAGCAGCAGAGACTTTGACTTTATACATAAGCCTTATCAGTTCCCCTTTAAGGTGGTAGAAAAGCAAGCATAGAGCATGAAGTGCTCTGCCAGAGCAGCTTTATCCAACCCTACAGTGGCAGGGCTGGGGATTACCAACTGCAGCTGTCTGCCTTCTGTGGGGGGTGGGGGTGGGAGCCAGACCTCAGCTGCTCCTATTGCTCTCCTGACTGCAGAGCATGTATAAATGGACCGGGTTCCCTTGCGACACCCACACAGAAAGAGGGAGTGCCTGGGAAAGACCATCTTCCCAGTCACAGGGCACAGAGAGTTAACTGTCCTCTAGCAAATCTAGCCCTCCCTGCACTGTACTGGTTGTGAGAGTTCAGGTTCAACGTAAACAGACGTTTTTTGGGGGTGTAGAGGGGCGGGGTTGGGATCCAATTGCAAGCCCCAATAAACAATTTTACTAGAAGCACCGAGGGAGGAGGGTCTAAGCTGGGAATGAGCAGCTGGGGGCTGTTAAGTTGGCATTGTCAGTGAACAGCATCACTTCCCTGAATTTTCACTGAAACAGAGCTTGAGTGTTCAGATAATCAGCCACGACATCTGAGATACGGGAGAGGTACCAAGCAGATGGGCCAATACCTGCTCGAAGTGCTCTAGTTCAAGTCACTGAAAAGGACATCTGCCTCTGCTCTCAGACCAGGTCCCTCAGTGACCCCGCTGCAGCTGGGCAGCAAGAGCTCTTCTGGGTGTTTACCAAAGGGTATTTTTTCCAGAAGCTTCTACTCTGAGTGGTATTTGGAATTAATTTTCACACAGCAGCCAGAACACCTCCTGCTGTAAGATGTGCTGAATATCACGTCCTTCTGGAAACGTACAGAGATACTACACACAGCTTCTCAGCAAAACACTTGCTAATTTTATACTAAGATGCCAAAACCAGCAGCCTTTTTCCTTAGCCTTGTTCACAAAATAATTTTATCTGGAACTTTTCACTCTGAGGCCCACAACAGTTTTGGAGATTTCAGCCCCCAGAATGAAAGTTTAGCACAGTTAATGGCATCTGAAAGTGAGATTCCTGCAGGATGTTCCTGGAAGACTGTGGCTCCATTACCCTTCAGTCTAAAAAGTTAAACATGCCTCTCCTCTCCTCTTCCCTTTTATCAAACACCAGACCATGATATTTTTCACAGTAACATTTGGGCCAGTGTACAAGTATAAAAGCATATAGAAATGAGTAATGTGAAAGGGTTGAAGAAAAGGCATTTTAAAAAGCAAACCAGGAATAAGTAATTTCTTAAGAATAATTGGTTTGTTTGCTTGTTGTTAGACATCTGTTCTTAGACATTGAAAATGTTCCACTTTGTGTCTGGCTTTAATAGTAACAACTTTGCAGGGATGCCTTCTTCTCCCTCATTGTTTTCACTTGTTTCTAGGGCAAACAAAATCTTGGTTGGCTTTTTTTTTTTTTCAGACCCTTAATAATTTAAAGCTGTTACAGAGTTAGAAATAAATAACTGCAAAGTATGGAAACTTAAATCCAGCAAGCCTCAGAACATATCAAAGGTCAGTATATGCACAGTATCAAACTATTTCTCATTCCTTTCCCCCCCAGGACCTATCTACAGTGACTGAGTAGAATTCAGGGCAAAACTTGACCTGAAAAATGAGAGCTTAGCCCTCCCCTTCCTCCCTCTCCCTGTCATCTGCTAACATTTCCAGACAACAAATAGCATACTGAATCCAAACTGTTTGTTTTGCTGGGAATGCCATCTGCGTGGTGGCAGCTGGGCTGGGAGGGAAGGCACATAGATGAATGAGCAGCGATAAATATAGACAGTAGACAAAATTAGGAGAAGTTCTGTTGCTTTCCAGTGTTCTGGATCTTTGCATGCTTCCACTAAGTGGATACAGCTCTCCTTAAACTGGTGTTTGAACATCTGGAATATTTAGCAAGACAGCAAACTCAGAACACTTGAACATAGATGACAAACAAGCCATTTTGGGCAAAATGCTAAGCCTACTGAAAATTCTGCTGTGATTTATGGCTAAATTCCATTTTTAACATAATACACTATACTGGAACTAGCAAGGGGCAAGAAAGATGACGAGAGTATTGTCAAAAGGAATATGTCATAAATAATCTAAAATGAAAAATCAGTGAAGATCTGGAGAAAATGTTTCCTGCAGATCAAAGATAAAATCAATGTCAAAATCATTGGCATCTGAACCTCAATTCTATGAAAGAATAGCTGGCAAAACATTTTAATGTTCCACTGCTATTCAAAAGGACCACTTACCTTTGAATCATCCCTTGTCACTGTATTACAGAAAGGATAATTCAATAATGAAACCCTCCATCTTAACATACTCAGTTCTGTAAATAAGGTGACATCAGAGATTGAAATTTTGCTCATATCTCTTGCTAACAAGTAGAATCCCAGAATTGTTTTGGTTGGAAAAGACCTTTAAGATCATCAAGTCTAACTGTTAACATAGCACTGCCAGGTCCAGCACTAAGCCATGTCCCTAAATGCCACATCTACACCGCTTTTAAATACCTCCAGGGATGGTGACTCAACCACTTCCCTGGGCACCCTGTTCTGGTGCTTTCACTGAAAAATTTATTTCCTACACCCAAGCTCATGTTTATTTTCCTCACCAGAAGCTCCTTCCAGGTAGCTATATAGAGCCATAAGGTCTCCCCATTAGTTTTATTTTCTCCAGGCTAACCAACCTCTGTTCCCATAGCTGCTCTTCAGAAGTCTTGCCCTTCTTTGGAAATGCTCCAGAACCTCAATGTCTTTCTTGNTTCTCCAGGCTAACCAACCTCTGTTCCCATAGCTGCTCTTCAGAAGTCTTGCCCTTCTTTGGACATGCTCCTGAACCTCAATGTCTTTCTTGTAGTGAGGGGCCCAAACATGAACACAGGACTTGAGGTGCAGCCTCACCAGTGCTGAGCACAGGAGGATGATCACTGTCCCTAGTGCTGCTGGCCACACTATTCCTGATATGAGCCAGGGTGCTGTTGGTCTCCTTGGCCACCTGGTCACTTTACAGACTCCTATTCAGCCAGCTGTTGACCAATATCCCCAGGTCCTTTTCTGCTGGACAGCTTTCCTGCTCCTCTTCCACAAGTCTTTAATGTTGCATGTGGTTTTGTGACCCAAACATTTTGTCTACACATAATCACAGAAGGACTGAAGAGGGAAGGGACCTCTGGAGATTGTCATGTCCAACTCCCTGCTCAAAGCAGGGTCCAAAAGGCAGCAGGTTGCTCAGGGCCATGTCCAGCTGCATTCTGAATTATGTCCAAAGACATAGACTCCACAACCTCTTATGGGTAGTGTTCCAGTATTTGACCAACCTCATGGGAAAAAAAAATCTTTTTCTGTTTAAAAGGGGTTTTCTTGGTTTCAGTTTGTGGCCATTGCTTCTTATTACTTTCCCTGAAGAGCAGTGAGAAGAGCCTGGCTCCATCTGCTTTCCTCCCTCCTGCTTGGTATTTATACACATAGATAAAACTCCTCACTAAACCTCTTTTCAAGGATGAAATATTAATAAATACTAGTAAAACATCAATAAAATATTTTAAAATGCATTTTTACTTACTTTGGAAGCATTTCCAGTATCTTCCCAGATTTGTCCATGGTTGCCACACCGAATACAGCTCCCAAGATACTTTTTAGGCAACTGGTGGTGTTGTTAGGAGTTCCATCACCTGCAGAAGAGTAGACTTTCAACTGGTATCTAGGTAAGTCATTTGGTAAGACATTCTTCCCTTCCCTTAAGTGTTTAATTAGAATAGACACATTTCAACCTATTTTATCTCCCTCTTGGCACTTTTCTAAAGTTCATGAATTTTAAGAACAATCAACAAGAATTGAGCTCAGTCCTTGAGCATGTCTACAGCTGAGCTACACCTGAAGGAATAAACCACACAAAAGTCTGTAATGTACTTTAATTTATGGAAGTTGGATTCACATCCCTGCTCTGGCATCTTGGGAAGAACAACCCCAGGTACCAGTATAGGTTGGGGTCTGGCCTGTTGGAGAGCAGTGCAGGTGAGAGGGACATGGGGGTCCTGGTGGACAGCAGGATGACCATGAGCCAGCAGTGTGCCCTTGTGGCCAAGAAGGCCAATGGCATCCTGGGGTATATTAGAAGGGGGGTGGCTAGTAGGTCAAGAGAGGTCCTCCTCCCCCTCTACTCTGCCCTGGTGAGACCACATCTGGAATACTGTGCCCAGTTCTNGGTCACAAGTTGTACCACAGGAGGTTCTGCACCAATGTGAGACAGAACTTTTTCACTGTGAGAGTGATGAAGCACTAGAACAGGCTGCCCAGGGGGGTTGTGGAGTCTCCTTCTCTGGGGGCATTCAAGACTAATCTGGAAGTGTTCCTATGTGATGTAATCTAGGTGCTCTGGCAGAGGGGTTGGACTAGATGATCTTTTGAGGTCCCTTCCAACTCCTAACATTCTGTGATTCTGTGATTTTATATGCCTTAACTTTCTTGGCTGCCCTTCTTTATAAGTGCCTGGAAATAAAAGTTTCATGTTCAGTATTGCATTTCTGCATATCAAGATTTAAAGAGAAGCAAAAGATATGTTAGACTGGTAAATTTTGCCAATATTATTCCACTTCAACAAAATCTATGTATTCAGAAGTGTAAAATCCCATACATGACAGTTATAATAATCTTGTCACTGTCTTCTCTTCAGATCTCCTAAAATGTAGTTCTGTGTTGCAGCAATATTTGCCTGTAGCTCAAGGTAAGGCTTTTTCTGCTGTGATAATGCACAGATATCTTACATATTCATTTAAACATTAAATCTTCCAAAGTTGATGTGCAACACTGACAAACAGTTTTCTCTAACAGAGAGCATAAAGTTGGTAAAAACAGCATTAGATATCTAAGCTGGTTTTGGAAAACCACACAGTAGCTGCCCCTACAAGGTGTTCCATGTCACCCTTCAGGTAACCTAACTGCTAGGTGACAAGCCAGTTCCCCCTCTGGCTGGTAGAGTTGTCCCACCTTTACCTTTGAAACACCTTTGACACTCACCATCAAGACATTCCTATATGGTTGTCCATCAGAAAACCACCTGGTTTCTCTCTACTGGGTCAGATTCTTGCTGGCTTAGCACAGTGACCAGGGTCAGCCAGCAACAAGCCAAGCCACAGTGACAAGCAAGACCTGACTATCTTTGCTCTCTGGGTGACACTGCTGGAATATTCCAGGGTATTGGGAAAGTAAGGAGGAAGTGCCTTGGTTCAAAAATGATTCCTAAATGCCCAGAGAGCCATCTGAAACAAAAGATGGCATGCTAACAACTGAGCTAATTGTAAACATCAGTCAGTTTATAAACACCCTGCAGTGTTTGAGTAATTTCAAAGGATCCATTTATTTGAAACACAAGCCATGGACAGATTTTTATATATGTTTTGCAGACTCACTTCTGGAAGCAAAACAGACGTCCAGAATATCCTAAAAATACAATACTATGCATAATTCATCTGTTCATGATGGATGAGTAAACAAAGCTGACCTAACACACATCTCCTAAAAATAAAGAATAACCAACATTACCAGTCTTCTATGGGAGGTATATTACAGCCATTCAGCTAATTCCTGTGGGCTCAGTTTCCAATCTTAGTGGTGTAACTCTCTTTGTGCTTTGCAGTTTACCTTAAAGTCTTCCAATTCTGTTGGCAACTTCTTAGAATTTTTCTTGAGGAAGAACCTGGAATCATAGGTCACCTGCAATAAAAATGGAAAAGGTTTTTCCACCAGCCACAGTGAGTGAATCACAGAACAGTAAATAAAGCACAAGCAGACTTTTATGATACCTTAAAAATGTTGAATCCCATTGTTTTGCAAGAAATATCACAGAAAGATCTAAAGGTCTCAAGTAAGTATCTGAATTCCATCTAAATAAATTAACCTTAAAAAGAAACAACTGTGTGCTTAGTCTTGTGATTTTTCAGATACCTTTAGATTTAAGACCAGCACCACTGAAAAGTTCAAATAAATTCATAAAAACTTGAAGTTATTGGCCCATCTAAGTTTACATTAGAAAACTGAGAAAATACATGGCTCCTGATGTGTAACTAAGGGACAGCTTTTTTTTTTTTTTGTGAACTGGTTCTTATTCTTCAACAGTGCATACAGGTCATATACTCCAAATAATGAAATTGGGGTCAATGCAATGCATGCTTTTCAGGTTTTGATATTCCAAGGTCATTTACATCACATCACATCACAGATCTTTAGCAGGCACTTAAACTAACTCCACAGGCACCTTCAATACTGTGATTTCAAATTTGCATTAGATATGATAATAGCAAGAGTTCCAAGTGCAGAAGTTTTCTTGAACTCTTCTGACACAAAAGCTTTGGTCCTCAGCATTTTCACATATGCTGGTGTTTGTATGTTTTGGTTTGTCTGGGTTTTTTTTAAAGTCACAGGTGCTATACATCTGTTTTGTCCTTAAAGAAATATTTGCCAATTCAGAAATGGAGCAATGGCTGAGCTGCCTTATTAAATGAGCAGATTTGGTAACAAAGAAAGGTACTGAAGTGGGCACAGAGATTTTTGTGGTGGTCCCAATAGACACCAGTTAAGAAAATCTTAAAAAGAGGCAAATTGCAATTTTAATTCTGAAGAATAGGCCTACTATTGAACATCTTATTTTCCCTTTAAAAAGGGGAATAAAGGATGATCCAGGGATTACATGCCACTCAGTCTCACCTCTGTGCCTGGAAAGATCACAGAGCAGATCCTGCAGGAAACTAGGCTGAGGCATATAGAAAATAAAGATGTGATTGGTGACAGCCAATATGACTTCGCTAAGGATAAATTGTGCTTGATATGATTTTGGTGGCCTTTTACAACAAAGTTACAGATTGTTACAGGACAAACAATGTCACCTACCTGGACTTGTGCAAACTGTNAGTGGGCACAGAGATTTTTGTGGTGGTCACAATAGACACCGGTTAAGAAAATCTTAAAAAGAGGCAAATTGCAATTTTAATTCTGAAGAATAGGCCTACTATTGAACATCTTATTTTCCCTTTAAAAAGGGGAATAAAGGATGATCCAGGGATTACATGCCACTCAGTCTCACCTCTGTGCCTGGAAAGATCACAGAGCAGATCCTGCAGGAAACTAGGCTGAGGCATATAGAAAATAAAGATGTGATTGGTGACAGCCAATATGACTTCGCTAAGGATAAATTGTGCTTGATATGATTTTGGTGGCCTTTTACAACAAAGTTACAGATTGTTACAGGACAAACAATGTCACCTACCTGGACTTGTGCAAACTGTTTGACACTGTCCCACATGACATGTCTCTAAACTGGAGAGTCATGGATTTGATGGATGGTCCATTTGGTGGATGAGGATAACTCATGTGCATAACTCATGCACACATGCCTAAAAAAATGCAAACAAGCATGGAAGTATGAAAATGCAAGCATGCAAGGATGGGAATGCAAGCATGAGGAGAATGGGAATAGATGTAGGTACTGCAACAAGACATGAACCTTATGAGGTTCAACAAAGCCATATGTAAGGTCCTACACATGTGTCAGTGCAACCCCCAGTAACCAATACAGACTGGAAGATGAAGGGAGTGGGATCAGCCCTGTGGAGAAGGACGTGGGGGTGGATGAGAAACTCAACATGAGCCAGCAATGTGTGCTTGTAGCCCACAAAACAACTGTGTCCTGGGTTGCATCAAAAGAAGTGTGACCAGTAGGTCAAGGGAGGGGATTCTGCCCCTTTACTCCACTCTGGTGAGACCATACCTGGAGTGCTGCATCCAGCTCTGGGGTCCCCAGTACAAGGCATGGACCTGTTTGAGCGAGTCCAGAGAAGGGCCACAAAAATGATCAAGGGACTTCAGGGAGTTGTACTTCTTCAGTCACAAGAATAGAAGGTTCCAGGGAGACCTTCTGTGGTCTTTTGCTAATTAAAGAAGGCTTACAAGAAAGATGGGGTAAACCTTTTAGTAGAACCTGTTGCAACATGACCAGGTGCAATGATTTTCAACTAAG
>VXBZ01010006.1:41490-60615 GCA_013399135.1 Heliornis fulica | reverse complement strand
TTCTTATTCTTCAACAGTGCATACAGGTCATATACTCCAAATAATGAAATTGGGGTCAATGCAATGCATGAGGATCAGGTTTTGATATTCCAGGGTCATTTACATCACAGATCTTTAGCAGGCACTTACACTAACTCCACAGGCACCTTCAATACTGTGATTTCAAATTTGCATTAGATATGATAATAGCAAGAGTTCCAAGTGTAGAAGTTTTCTTGAACTCTTCTGACACAAAAGCTTTGGTCCTCAGCATTTTCACATATGCTGGTGTTTGTATGTTTTGGTTTGTCTGGGTTTTTTTTAAAGTCACAGGTGCTATACATCTGTTTTGTCCTTAAAGAAATATTTGCCAATTCAGAAATGGAGCAATGGCTGAGCTGCCTTATTAAATGAGCAGATTTGGTAACAAAGAAAGGTACTGAAGTGGGCACAGAGATTTTTGTGGTGGTCACAATAGACACCGGTTAAGAAAATCTTAAAAAGAGGCAAATTGCAATTTTAATTCTGAAGAATAGGCCTACTATTGAACATCTTATTTTCCCTTTAAAAAGGGGAATAAAGGATGATCCAGGGATTACATGCCACTCAGTCTCACCTCTGTGCCTGGAAAGATCACAGAGCAGATCCTGCAGGAAACTAGGCTGAGGCATATAGAAAATAAAGATGTGATTGGTGACAGCCAATATGACTTCGCTAAGGATAAATTGTGCTTGATATGATTTTGGTGGCCTTTTACAACAAAGTTACAGATTGTTACAGGACAAACAATGTCACCTACCTGGACTTGTGCAAACTGTTTGACACTGTCCCACATGACATGTCTCTAAACTGGAGAGTCATGGATTTGATGGATGGTCCATTTGGTGGATGAGGATAACTCATGTGCATAACTCATGCACACATGCCTAAAAAAATGCAAACAAGCATGGAAGTATGAAAATGCAAGCATGCAAGGATGGGAATGCAAGCATGAGGAGAATGGGAATAGATGTAGGTACTGCAACAAGACATGAACCTTATGAGGTTCAACAAAGCCATATGTAAGGTCCTACACATGTGTCAGTGCAACCCCCAGTAACCAATACAGACTGGAAGATGAAGGGAGTGGGATCAGCCCTGTGGAGAAGGACGTGGGGGGGGATGAGAAACTCAACATGAGCCAGCAATGTGTGCTTGTAGCCCACAAAACAACTGTGTCCTGGGTTGCATCAAAAGAAGTGTGACCAGTAGGTCAAGGGAGGGGATTCTGCCCCTTTACTCCACTCTGGTGAGACCATACCTGGAGTGCTGCATCCAGCTCTGGGGTCCCCAGTACAAGGCATGGACCTGTTTGAGCGAGTCCAGAGGAGGGCCACAAAAATGATCAAGGGACTTCAGAGAGTTGTACTTCTTCAGTCACGAGAATAGAAGGTTCCAGGGAGACCTTCTGTGGTCTTTTGCTAATTAAAGAAGGCTTACAAGAAAGATGGGGTAAACCTTTTAGTAGAACCTGTTGCAACATGACCAGGTGCAATGATTTTCAACTAAGAGTGAGTAGATTTAGACCACAAGTAAGGAAGAGATTTTTTTTACAACANCTCTGGGGTCCCCAGTACAAGGCATGGACCTGTTTGAGCGAGTCCAGAGAAGGGCCACAAAAATGATCAAGGGACTTCAGGGAGTTGTACTTCTTCAGTCACAAGAATAGAAGGTTCCAGGGAGACCTTCTGTGGTCTTTTGCTAATTAAAGAAGGCTTACAAGAAAGATGGGGTAAACCTTTTAGTAGAACCTGTTGCAACATGACCAGGTGCAATGATTTTCAACTAAGAGTGAGTAGATTTAGACCACAAGTAAGGAAGAGATTTTTTTTACAACAAGGAACAGGTTTCCCAGGGAGGTGTTAGATGCCCAATCACTGTAAACAGGACCAGGTTGGATGGGGCTCTGAGCAACCTGATCTAGTTGGTGATCCCTGCTCATTTCATTGGACTTATTCCTAGACTGCACTAGAAGATCTCTGGAGGTCACTTCCAACCCAGATGATTCTATGATCCTAGGGAAGCAGTATAGCACTGCTTCTTACACAGCGTTCCCTCCTCACCAGAAGTTCAGTGGAGGAAAATAAAGCATCATACATTTTGTGTTGTAGACAGAGATTAAAACAAACCCCAAAAAACCCAAAACCAACCAAAAAAAACAACTCAGAAGCAAAACAACAGCCATTCTTACCATCAGAAAGATCTTGGTGACAATATAATTTTCCAGGAAGAAAATCTACAATAGCTCAGGATTTCTGTAAGTAGTTTGGTTTCCTGGGAAAGAAGGAGGAAAGTTGTTGAGTTTGTTATGGTTATAGGTTCCTCAGAGCAGGAATGATGATTTTCTAGCACTCTTCTTCAAATGCAGAATATTCCCTACCATACACTTGCAGGTAAGACAAGGAATAAGAAGTGGGATGTCCCCTTTTGCTAAGGGGTGCTTAAGAAGCGGCCATGGAGGACAGGCATGTTTCCTGGGATGAGTTACATAGGTACAGCAGCCAAGCAGGAAGAAAACTGAGTGCATCTACAACAGAATACCTCAGCCAGCCTCTTCCTGGCCCTCCTGGTTCTGAACAGCTTGTGTGAAGTGCTGCCCCATACACAGGCTCCTATAAAGCAGTTTTTCATATCAGGAAATCCATTAGAAATGGATTTGACCTTTTGTTCATCTTCCTCCCGCTGATGAACACTGGAACTGCCAGGCACTGACAACATGTGCACTTGCCTCCATTTTCTTCTTCCATTGAGTCAGAAAGTGCACATAATTCACTAGTATAGAGGTGGTCAGATGAATGGATGAATAAGCCTTCAGTGTAGTGACTAAGCCCTCATACAAAGTCTGATTTTTTAAAATATCCTTTCTCCTCCTCAGTGAGCCTTGATAAACAGGTATACCAGAAACTAGTTGATACTAGAAATCACTTCCAAGCTGAATTTACTACTGCTTCAGGGGATTGCAGTTTACAGAGAAAGCAGATAAATAGGTTGAAAGAGAGAAGATGGCAGTGTGAAGGGCGACAGGGGTGAAAAACAACAGTGAAACATAAATTCTGTGGTTCAGATGAGTTCCCCTGTTGTTCTCTTGGGAGAACATTCATTGAACCTGGGCAGAGACACCTTCATTTTGCCCACTAAATGGCTTCTGAGGTTTCCCCTCTAGCATGTGGGGAGGAGCAGAGTCCTCGGAGAGGCAGTGAGAGCAGAAGCCTGGGGAAGGCACAGCAAACACCGCCTGGAGGAACCTTCCTCTTCACACGCTGCTGAGAATCAGAACGCTGCCTTGGCTCACTGAAGTGCTTCGTGTTGGGTGTTCTACATTAAAAGGGCTGATTTGCATTTTAAAAGGGAAGAGATATCAGTGTTACCTGAGAATAATTATTACAGAATCCTGGAAATTCAAATTCTTGTTTTTACACATATTCATTCATGCAAATGTGGAACCTGACCCAGAAATTTTATTCAGATGAGTAATCTGCCTTTGACTTCAACAATATTCTACTACTAATGATCAAAGCAATCAAGTAAGGGTTTGCACTTCCCCAATAGCCTCTGTTTGACTCCAAGGGGGACTGTTAAGTTGTAAAAACTCCCAAGTCACTCCAATTTGTCCAGACAAGATTTCAAATCTCCTTTTTGATATTCAGACTCAGCAATACAGAAAGCAGCACTCTCAAATATTCCATACACATTCTACTGCTTTTACTCACATTATGATTAGAAAAATCTCATAAATACCATTTCACATGGGTGTTGTCACCTGTGCTGTGCTAAATACTTCTTCTCCTCCGTGCTATTAGTTACACAAACATTGAAAAATAAATTTATGACCTGGAATGGAGTTGTGATAAACCTTCCTGAAGACATACCTGAAACAGAACCTGGGAGAATCCTCAACAGATATTAATGATTTACACACATATAGTAGCAACACACAACCTCCAAATAAGCTAAAGACCTGCCAGGAGCAGCAGTAATTCACTAACTGCTTTAAAAGGAAGAATGTAAATGAGACTGTAACTGAGGAATGAGACCCTAAATCCTTCAACCGGGGAAAGGTAAGGGGAACACTAATAATTTAGGAGATTTACAACATCCCTGTACTTCTGGCTCCATCAGAAGAGGGGTGGCCAGCAGGGACAGGGAGGTGATTGTCCCTCTCTACTCTGCCCTTGTGAGGCCCCATCTGGAGTACTGTGTCCAATTCAAGAAAGATGTGGAGCTGTTGGAGAGGTTTCAGAGGAGGCCACGAAGACGATCAGGGAGCTGGAGCACCTCCCCTGTAAGGACAGGCTGATGGAGCTGGGCTTGTTCAGCCTGGAGAAGAGAAGGTTGCAGGGGTGACCTCATTGCAGCCTTCCAATACTTAAAGGGAGTGTAGAGACAGGAGGGGAACTGGATTTTTAGAAGGGTATATAATGATAAGACAAGGGGGAATGGATTGAAGCTGGAGGGGTGAAGGTTTAGGTTAGATATCAGGGGGAAGTTCTTCATGGAGAGAGTGGTGAGGTACTGGAACAGGTTGCCCAGAGAGGTGGTGGATGCCCCAACCCTGAAGGAGTTCAAGGCCAGGTTGGATGGGGCTCTGGGCAACCTTGTCAAGATTCAGTCCTGGAGGTCAGAGGTTGGATCTTGATGATCCTTGGGGTCCCTTCCAACCCAGACCATTCTGTGATTCCTGATGTGCAAGAAGGTGAGGAAGGAGCACAGGACAAGAATGGTTTGGACAACAGATACGGGAAGCAGCTCTCCTGACAGTGCTCTCCTGTTTCCTTATTGAAGTAATTAATACTTGGTCTTCTGAGCCACAGGTGCAAATCACCCAAAACGTGAGCTACACCACTGTAACAACAGTGACCAGTTCTTTTTTTTTCCCTTTTCTCCTGCACAGGCTGTCTGCTGATTGTGCCACTGCCTCAGTTGTGCTTGGGTGACCACTACCACCATGCTGGGGCCTATGATCTGGTTCTCCTGTGGCTGAGGTTTTGGCTTCAAACTGCAGCAAATCCTTCCAAGCAACCAGCTGCCATGAAAAGCGGTGTCCCACATGTCCCCTCTTGCATGTCATCATCACCTCCTTAGTGCCAGTTGTGGCCCCAGGGTGAACCAGTTCAGGGAGATGGGAGATCAACAGGCCAATCTTTGCCAAAGAGGCAGCTCTCAGGGCTGTGGTGTCTTAACCACAGCAGCAAGCACAAGCAATCTCTAAAAGCTATCTGAGTGTTTTGGGTTTTTTTTCCACATGTGGGCTAGAAAAGAAAGAGGCTGTGGTATTGCTGTAGGAACCGAGAAACCCAGAAAAACCCAGTATGGCAAGCACCGTTCTGCAAACACTCTATTCTCGTATTCCTTGGAGCAAATCATGGGGTGCCTCATATTGAAAAAGAAACACACTAAACAAACCAAAACAGTAGGTTAGGAGCTGGAAAACAAAACCAGATAAACAGAGATAAATCATGGACGTCTCATAACATAATAAAATTCTTGGGCCTTGTCATCTGTTGCTTATTACAGTTTCATTTACATTGGAATTTTCTTTGTTTGACTGCAACTTTTGTGTAACCAAATAATTACAGTTGTATTACAGTATTATTTTAAATCTTGTCAGTAAAGTGAAAAGAAGAGCCTATCTCTGCATTATTCAGCCAATATTACATTCTATTACATAAGAAATGGGAATTAAATCAATTTTAATGCACCGCTTTAATAAGACAACAACCACAGTTCTAGATTGCAATTATGGAGATAATTACAATTTCATTGGTACCGCTTAAGATTAAGAATACAAAATTTACCTTGGATGAAGAGTTCATTATATAAGATGAACCCAAGCTATTTTTCTTCTAAATCATATCTCAGCTTGTTTTATTTCTTAACTGTGACTGTTTAATAAAGGCATAAAGAGTTTTAAAGGTAGAGTGTATCAAAACAGCCTTGCCGGTTCAACATCAAATTCCTGTACAGCGATTTGAGAAAAAACATTAATTTTGAAACAACTCTGGAGACTGAGTATAAAGATTATTAAACATAAGTTTTATATATGCAGAGAAATTGCTTTTGCATGAATTCACTTTTAAAATGTTAATATATGCGTAAGAAAATTGTGTTTCTTAATCTCTGAAGAAACACTTATCACTAGGAACCGCTTAATTCTTTTCCTGTGCTTGATTTATTAGCTTATGAAATTATGCTAATAGTTTGCATCTTAATGGTTTTGGGGCTCAAATGACCTGATTTTAATAATGAAGTAATTTATGCAGTAAATGTAATCAGCATCTATGAATCTCTCTTAAAAGAACATAGCAGTGATTACCTACGCAAAACCCAAATGATTGTCAGCATTGTATCCACTAGACAGAATCCCAGAATTGTTTTGGTTGGAAAAGACCTTTAAGATCATCAAGTCTAACTGTTAACATGGCACTGCCAGGTCCAACACTAAGCCATGCCCCTAAACACCACATCTACACCTCTTTTAAATACCTCCAGGGATGGTGACTCAACCACTTCCCTGGGCAGCCTGTTCTGGTGCTTTCACTGAAAAATTTATTTCCTACACCCAAGCTCATGTTTATTTTCCTTACCACAAGCTCCTTCCAGGTAGCTATAGAGAGCCATAAGGTCTCCCCTTAGCCTAATTTTCTCCAGGCTAACCAACCTCTGTTCCCATAGCTGCTCTTCAGAAGTCTCGCCCTTCTTTGGACATGCTCCAAAAGAGCATGTTTCATGAGAGCATGCTCCATGAACCTCAATGTCTGTCTTGTAGTGAGGAGCCCAAAACCGGGCAGGACTTGAGGTCCCAAAAACACAGGACTTGAGGTGCAGCCTCACCAGTGCTGAGCACAGGAGGATGATCACTGTCCCTAGTGCTGCTGGCCACACTATTCCTGATATGGGCCAGAGTGCTGTTGTTCAACTGCAGACTGACCTCACATGGCCATCTTCTAAGGAAAAAGATAACGTAGGAGAGTAGAGACAACACCAGAACTGAAGTCTAACCTGGAGCCTGGTTCCATGAGTAGTATGGAGACCCCATACACATGGTCACAGGGAGTTGACGGAAGGGAAAGCATGTGTTCATGGAAGCTGTAAGTTTTAGAAATTACAAGAAAAATAGCACCTTTATTAACAATGTGACCTGAATGGCTTATAAAAGATGCAACATCCTGCAACAGTGGGAAGCCTATAAGAAACAGATCCTTCACAAACATTATTTCCTAAAACATCTGTATTTACAGATGTGCTCAGTGCATCGTCTACTGTGCTGCTCCCCAAGACAAGAAGAAATTCAAGACTGGGTGTTGAAAAGTAAACAGCAATGCTTTCTCTTCCATAATGTAACCTTGTGATTTGATAACCTGCTGAACATTGATATTCACTTTGGTATTAAAAAAATATCAAAAAATATATTAGTAGCTGCCAAAGATGATCTAATCGTTCAAACACACAGACAGAAGCCGAAGGAGCTAAGGTTGGACATAAGCCAAAATGCATAAAGTCAAGAGAAGACAATCCATTGATTCAGCAGGGCTGAATCTTTGGATTCCCCAAAGAAATGCCTAAAGGCCAGATGCTCTTTCTCCTTCCAAAGACCAAAACTGAATAACTGTATCTTGTAGTTAATACCTTGCTTGCAGCATCTCAAGCATATGACACAAAATGGGCTGGAAACACCATTCCCAGAGTTGTTCATGTCACAAAGCAAAAAAGAACTCAGATCATTAGCTTTATGCACTTTATTTCATGTGTGAAAGAGGAAAAGAAACAGATGTCCCAGATACTTTAGCATTCTTTCATATTTTATGCCAGTCACAAGGAGTGTGGTGAGGCCTGTGTATTCAGGTGCGTACAACATTAGAGCTGGACCTCTGAGAACCTGTGGTGGAGAAGTCAACCTAAAGCCCAGGCTGCTGGGTTGCTGCATCAGAGGATGGCCAAGCTGACCCTCCACATTAGCCCTGGACAGGGGCTAGGTACAGCAATGGGAGGCCTGATGAAAGCATCCCTGTAGAGGCAGAGACGGGGCTTGTTCTGCAAACTGCAAAGTCCCCAGCTCCCAAGGAGCCCAGACTGGGTCGATCTCCACTAGTATAATAAGAGCAAATTTGATCAAAGCCTGTGTGTTTGCTTTAGATGTGGATGCCATACATGCTGTTACCATAGAGCTGTGACAGCTTAATGAGCTATCACCCATCAACTGAGTTGCTGTTACTATGTGCATGCTCCTACCCTGCCCCCATGCTCCAGAGAAATGATCTTCTCCAGTCTCAGGCAGCGCCTCTCAGACGAGCCCTAGCTGCACAGAGCTGCCTGCCACAGTCCCTCACACAGACCCAGGCATCCTTGTCTTGCCAAACAGGACTTCTGAAGGTGAAAATTCCCCCCCTCCCCTCCATTTCCCTGTGCTGTGCCTGGAGGACACTGCCCTGACAAGAGGGACCTGCTCTCGGTGGAGGCAGGGTCAGGAAGGCAGAAAATAAAAGAAGAAATTTCAGAGTTCAGATAGTTTTCTTGGCAAACTGTAACAGCTCCAAGGGGTGAGTATCTGTCTGCTGTTTACTTGGAAATCTGACAAGAATAACTTAGTGCTGACAAACCAGGCTCACAAGCACCACAAGCACAAGCCACAGAGCCAGAGCCCTGAGTGCCTGCACATGCTTCCCCTCAGACACACAGAGAAACACCCGGCTACCCGGGTGTTTCTCTGTGTGTCTGTGTGAGGGGAAGCATGGTTCTCTGTGTTTTGAAGGCATCCACCTTCAAAAGCAAACAGGAAAATCCCGGCCTGCTCCCTCTTCCCCACTTGTGGGAATCTTGGCCTCCCTGGAGGGGTCAGGACCTGGAGCCCAACGGCCTAACCGGCCCAGCTTCCACTCTCTTCAAAGGTGAGGGCGCCATCCCAGCCCCTCCTGCTGAAGCACCGAGGTGGTTGCTGGCATTAGGAGGTGCATGTTTGCCTTGCTGTGCTGCCTTCACTGTGGCTGAGAGCTTTCTGCAAGGAGGGGTGAAAGGAGGCTGATGCTTCTGTGGGGGAAGAGTGCGAAATCTGAAAGGAAGAGCCAGGGGACCCATGGTGCTCCCTCACCTCTCTTGTGGCTCAGGAAGGGAGGCACAAGGAAGAGGCACATACCATGGAGCAAGGTTTTGCAATGACTTTTAAGGTCCAAAAAAAGCACTGACACACTGAAACAGTCTTTACAAACTGGCTGATCGGCTCTGGGTATTACTCAAACATCACAATTCCAGAAATTACCTTGGTAGAACCCATCCTTGTATTTACTGAGCTGCATTAAAGCAGAACTGAGACAACACAAGACACACAAGATGTTAGATGATTTGAAACTGTCGAATTGTTCGTTAGCTGGCTTACATAACAGCAGACTGTTAGCACAGCCATCTTCATTTCATGCTACTCATTTTTGTTCATTGTGTCTCAGTTTCATATTAGGCTTTAAAAACTTACGGGGAAGGATTTGTTTCCTTATATACTTGTTCTACCCCTAGTAACTAGGCCTGTGTTCCAACTAATGCTGGCAGTTTCTAAAACACATTCAGCAATAATATTTATTGCTGAATTTATTGTGTGCCCATACAGAAAAATAAAACTGTTACCAGAAAAGACAGAAAAATAACGTGATGCAAACATTCACCTTATTCTTCCAGCTTGCATACTATACTCCAGAATCGTGCAGGTTCATGTCGAAGCCAGCAGGAAACCTGACCAAATGAGGACTTCTGATTCGTGTCCCAGGCATCTTTCTGCTGGATTTATCGCCCTTTAGTTTGTCTCTCTTCACATGCTAGGAATGCTCTCTACAACTACCTGAAAAGAGGTTGCAGTGAAGTGGGGGCTGGTCTCTTCTCCCCAGTAACAGGCGACAGAACTCGAGGTAATGGCCTCAAGTTGCACCAGGGAAAATTTAGGTTAGATATTAGGAAGAACTTCTTTACTGAGAGAGTCATCAAGCACTGGAACAGTCTACCCAGGGAGGTGGTTGAGTCCCCATCTCTTGAGGTGTTTAAAAGACGGGGAGATGCAGTGCTGGAGGACATGGTCTAAGGGTAGACTTGGTGGCGGTAGGTTAATGGTTGGACTGGATGATCTTAGGGGTCATTTCCAGCCTTAAAATTCTATGATTCCATGATTCTATGAATGTAGCAAGTAAGTAGGCCAGAATGGCAAATTGACTTCCACAGAGCCTTTCCTGAGCCTCATTACGCTTGATTTTAATTTCACTTCCTGGAATCTTCATAGCCCACTGTTCCTGGATCAGCATGTGCTGCAGCAGAACACTCTGATCCTGCCCAGGAATGGTTAAGCACAGGGATAAGGGGTTTTGCACATCTCTCCCTGCTTCTTTTCCCCCATCCTAGCTCCTGAATCAAATAGCTCCTGCCTCCTCCAGTGTTACTGCATGGGTCTTTGACTCCACTCCTCTGGCTGTGGCCATACTCTTGGACCATCTTTCATGCTCCCTCCTCACCCCAGAAAAACAGCCCCAGGCCAAGGTGACCTCTCCCTGGGATCTTTTGTCTGGTTGCCTCTGATGGCATGGAATGACAGCGAGCAGCATCCCCACCCCAGTGCTTCCCTAATCAAGCGGTGCTCGTACAGCTCATATGACTGCCTGTGGGCTCTTCTAACGTGATGTTGATCATCATGACACAAAATGGCCACAGACATCACTTCCTAAAATCAAGGAATGTGACAGCTTGAGACAGAATCACTAGCCTGTGGCCTGAAGACTATATGGATTATTCAGGTCAGGGTAAATTAGGATGGATATTTGCCCTACTTCCATATTCTAGCTAACCAAAAGCACGCTGCGTGGTGGCTGGTCCTGCGCAACTGCACAAGGGAGCCATGCTCCCTCCCCCACGCCTCCACATCCACATGCACAGACTAGTATCTTTGGCTCATGTTTGAAAGCCATTTGCAAAGCCAGCCTCTGAGCTCAGAGTCAAGCCCCAAGCACATAGAGGCCCTCCTTCACCAGGCAAGAAAGGGAAGTCAAGGCAAGCTGTAAAAAGATACAGGAGATGTCTCCTGGTCTACTGCCCCAGAAATCCTGAAGGATACAAGCTGCTGCTCCCTCCTGTTTTCCTCAAGCCCCAGCACAGCTCAGTCAGTCAGAGCCCTTAGCACACTGCTGGAAATGAACATCCTTCTGGAAAGACCTGGTAGAGAAGCTGCTGAACACCTATGCATAGAAGGCCAGGCACATTACCTGTGGAAAGCTTTCTGTCTATCACATCTACAGAGGACTGCAGTATGAAGAAGCAACACTTCCTCCTCAGGACTGAAACAGAGACATCATGCAGTTACAGAATTAAATGAAGTTGCACCTTCCCCAGCTTTAAAATAGCAAGTGAATAACTCCATAATGAGTCAGGACTACACCTTTTAGAGGGATGCAGGACAAAAATTGTACAGGGTCTCTTTGAAGAACACGAGTTTTTATGAACCATCATTAAAATTTTGGAGGATGAAGCTCTCAGAAGCCTGAAGCGCTTCTACTTTTAAAAGTCTTTCAAAAGCTGGCTTTTGCTTTTGGTTGCAAAGGGAAAATAGAGATATTTTTCAGTCTGCTGACATGGAAGAACTGTCCTGACAGCTGAGATGGTTTCCCAGAATTGGATCTCTCTGCTCTTGGGAGCTGGAATGCCATCCCTTTTGAATCACTTATTCAATCTGCTCTAGGAACTGGTGCCAGTTCAGTTCAGCTACAGACTGGACTGTCTAAATGCAATTCCCTGGATTTTCAGAGGAATAAAGCCTTTATACTTCCCTCAACCACCACATTAATGGCTTATTACTGTAAAGCATCCCTGCTAGTCCCAGTCTGTAAAAATGCTACTGGTTCCCATTTTTACCCCCCCAAAAATAGCTCTTACATGGCAACTGCACCCCACAGCAGTTGAACTGCCTCCTGTCTGTTTCTAGACACTACTCCATATTTTATTTATCAGCTAAAAGCCAAGAAAAGTAACAATAACAAGAGTAGGTCGAGTGCCAAGAGCTGTATACAAGCCTCCACAACACTCGTCCTCCCTCTCGTCTTCTCCATCCACTGTTGACTCTGATCATATTGAGTTGACATGAGGCCTCACGGACTGCAGTCCATAAACCCCACATCTTTTTGTCTTCTGCTGAGTGTAGCACTAGGATTTCTGAGCAGTTTCAAACAGGCTCTTCCTGCTCAGCTCATCAAATAGCTGGATTTGCTAGATCTCTAGCCATTATTTGGCAGAGGGCATAATAAGTACTTGCCAAGACCTATCACGGGTTAGTCTTCCAGAGATTCTTTAGGCTAGGGAAATAAAAAGCATCCTTCACTTTGTTTCAGTAAGAAAACCATATTTTTTATTGCTTCCTTTGATTCTAATCATAATATTATCCTGGACAGAGACATCTCCAAATAAATACTGCTCAGAGGATTCCTGAGGTCCTAAATTGAGAGCATGTTAAGAAACTAACAAAAAAAAAATCACTCTAGTCTCCTCCCCTGCACTGGACTGTCTAGTTAAAGTAGCTGTACTTGTGCTTAGAAAGGCACAAGTCAGACCAAATCCTTCACAGCAGTCCAGGAACCTGGACGTGATGATAACTGTTCAGAGTCACAATCTGATTAACACAGGTACCTCCACTTTCAGTAGAGGAGCTGAAAACAACATGAAGAAAAGTCTCCAGGCTTGTTACAGTAGAAGGTTAGCAAGGAAATGACAGGTGACTTGGGGAGAGAAGAAAAGAGGTGTAGCACTCCCAGGTCACACACATCACTTTAAAGTGACTTTCAAGGAGCTAAGAGAATGAAAAAATCCCCTTTGCATCCCTGCAAACAGGATACACAGCAATCTGCCTTGCTGAGCTTTCTAAATTCAGGGACTGAACTACACCATTAAGGATGGCAGAGGGAACAGCCCCTCCAGGGAAGGTCAGAGGTAAGGCACAGAAAGCTCAAGAAAGTAGGTGGAGCCTCAAGGTTTTGAATGGAGCTAACCTGTGACTAGAGATGGAAGGTCAGGAGATTCCTCTCCTTGTTGCCTGGCCCTACCAGTCCACATCTGAAACAGATCTGATGTGCCCTTCCAACACTGACCCTCAACATCTCACTAAAACAGGCTGTGGCTTAACAGCTGTGATAGAGTCTGACATTCCTAATGGGGTGAAAGCTGCAGACCTAAGGGAGGTATGAATGACTGAGCTGGGCTCACAGCTGGAGCTGTAACAGGGAGTCTAAAGTTTTGGAGAGACAATAAAGAAAAATGGGATCACAACCACCTAGAAGTGAGATTGGAATGTGGAAAAAGCTTACTCTTGAGCTACAGTCAGCCTCTACTCACTCTGGATGCTTATTGCTGTGTTGGATCCCACATTATAATTAGCAAATGAAGCATCGAGTGATGAACATCTGATTCCGTTTGCAAACATATATATACACAAGATGATGTCTCGTCAGTGCAGAAGACAAAGGCTTAACAAATTGTGTAATTATACATTTCCTGCAGATTTTCTGCTACTTTTGATATAGTATTTGAACATTGCTCACCATGCTATCAACAGTATTTCGTTATTTAAATGCTTAAGCAGCTGATCACCATATTTCTGCATTGCACAGCTATGAAGTTTGATGCTCTCACGTAAAGGGTATATGTATAAACTTGACATTTTATACAAGGGCCTTTTGTTCAACCATAATACTTGCTTTGTGGATAATAAAAACATACATAAAATGTGTTTCTCTATAACCACTGCTTATTTTTATTGTTCGCTATATTATACAACATGTGATAATATTTAGGGAGGCCTGATGAAGCTCTTATTTTTTTTCTTGCCTGACATTATCAGTGTTAATTTCCTCTATACATACTTCAGAGAAACACCTGTCCAATAAACCCCTTACTTCCTAAGGGAAATTCCCTTGCAGAACACTGTCAGCAAGAACTGATACCAGACACGGGAGGAAGACACATCAGAGTCAGCTTCCTGAACAAATCTAAACTCACCTTCATGTTTCTCTCTGCTTAATAAGGCAGCAGCTCTAAGCTCCATCGATGTGCCCAGAAGATGTAAATGTACTAACACATTTCCTGGAAGGCTACTGGGAGACAAAAAACAACTTTGCAGTAGCATACTATGGACTTACCAAATATATATGTATATGCTTATTTATTACAGTGATATTAAAAGAGCAGTCTGCTTCTTTCACATGTCTGTGCAGCTTGTGCATAATGGGAGCCTCCTTCTGTTCAGTGTCTCTGGGCACTACTCCTTGGTCTGAAAAAAAAAATAAAAGCAACAGCCTCTCCCTCTTTCTCCCCTCCCAGGAGTATCTGAGATTCACATGGTTTTGTTTCCCTCATTGTGAAATGGAAAAAAAAAAAAAAGACTAAAGGAGGGTCAGACACACCAGTCTGCAGTCTGCATTTGTGGTGTTGTTATTCTTATGAAAGGGTGATATTTATCTATGTAAAATAATTTTATTTACTCATATAGCAGAAGGTAGGAAGGACTTTGGAGGAAGAACATGAAGCTAAATCTGGTTTTGCAGTGGTAGTCATAAAGGGCTCTTAGAAGATATTTCTCAGAGATCAAAAGTCAGTTTAGCTCTTGGACACAACTTGGGTGTTCTTACTGACAAACATTGCCACCTAATTCCTGGGAGGATTTCACCAGCGTTTCAAAGGGCAGCAATAATCCCACTTAAAATGCCTTCTAAAAAGACTGTTCACCATGGAATTGATTCCCTAGGGAAGTCTTATTTCCCTAACCAGCACCAAAAATCCAAAGTCATGCTCATCTCTGATACATAAATGCATGCACTTCTTAGATGTAGCTGTCCATATATGCTAATCCAGGAATAATTTATGCCAACCAGGAAATCAAGGACTCTGAGAGAAATCCAGACTGTACAACCATTATAGAGTACAACCTTTGGACACAATGCACACTTCACTGCTTCAACATGAGCATGGCCAGTGAACAAATCTCCCCTTATAGGAGCCAAAAACTGAGAAGATTCTCTATTAAACATCACCCAGGTCTTGAGAGTTTGTCAGACATTTTGACAGCAACTCACCAGGCCCAACTAAACTATTTTGTATAACTATGTCAGCTTTGAAGCTGTAAGCAGTAAAAATATTTTTCTTAAATGACTGATGAAGAACCTATTTTGGTCACAGCATGATGCTGAGTCAGCATGCCAAAACAGGAGGAGCATCATCAGCCACCATTGCATACTGGGGTGCCCAAGAAATTACAATTTGATTTACAAAGTGAGCTAAAAGCTTGGGATGTGTTCTGTATGGAAACAAAACACAGTGTCTCCAGGCAGGTGGTGGGATTTGGTTGGGGGCATTTGTGTTTTTAACAGGTCAATCACTAGGAATTCAATCATCAATATCTAGTGACTCGGTCACAGGGAATATGAAGCAGAAGTAGCAACAGATTTGTATTACACTAGAGGAATGCACACACAAATCTTTAGCTACAGACTTGGACTGGGTACAGAAGTTTCTTAAACTACTTCTCTACAGTCATTTTCCATCCCTTTGTCAACCCTAAGATGTATGCAGGAGGTAAGAATAAAAAAGTACATCAAACATTAGAGATGACAGCACTTTCACCTGCATCTTTTCCTTCTCTGCCCCACATGACGTGCAGGAAGCTAGAAAAAAAAATAAAAATAAGCAAATAGTAACCAAACTGCCAGGCAAAAAACCTCATCCTTCAGTACTGCTGCAGACTAGAAAACTGTATCAGGTGTGCAGACAGACCTTTCTGGGGAGACATCCTGCACTGGGAAGAGCCCACGCCCTGTACCATGATGCCATCTCTTCAGCGGCAGACAAAATGACGTCTGTGCCAGCTGGCCCATCAACCTGGGAGGCAAACCAGGGACTATGACAGGGAAGTCAGAAAAAAAGAAACTGTTCTTGGGCCACCACTGCCTTGCAAGTAAGCACACTTGGCCTTTGAATGGGTTCAGCTTCTTAGCCCAGCTACACTCCAACTAAAGGGTTTCACAGTGCTTTGGAGATGCAGTGATGGGCCACCCAACTTACTAACTGTAATGAAGCTGTGACGAGCACAGTTCACTCTCAGTTCCAGTGCAGGAGGAGACAGAGGGTGACAACATCCCCTATGTCAATGAGAGAACTAGAGAACAGTAGCAACATCTCTCCTTAAAAGCTACCTTGACTCTAGTTTTTCTCGTGGAACAGGATGTGGAAGCACAAGCAGTAGAAGCATTAGGGCTTCCATGTTAACCCTGGTTTAAGGACACAGTGTGGAATGCCACGTGCTCAGGGTGAACAGCCTCCTTCTGAGCAAAGTGAACTTCATTTCCAAAACAGCGGTTTGGAGGTTCACCCACGCAGGAGTGAAAGCATCAAGCCAGAGTCAATGATGTCATCTGGGGCAGTCCCAGATCACAAAGCACAGGCATGACTAGCTTTTCTTAAAGTTTAGGAGTGCCTGGAAGTGCTTGGTGCCCAAGCTGATGCTTGGACTTTGAGCTAAGGGTGAATTTCAACCACAGATGTGAAAATAGGCAGTGAAATGGGTATTCTGGAAAGGGAAGGGAAGAGGGAGGAAAAGAGCAAACTATTACCAGTGTACTGGAAAGCAGGGAGAGAGGACACCAAGGAAAGCACATAAGGTAGGGCTGAGAGCCTGCATGACTTCAAGCTTTGAAGATGGGCATTCTAGGAAGGCTTGGATCTCTTACCTGAGTCTGGTACTCTGAGCTAAAATCTTCAGAGACAGAAATAAAATGGAAATCCAAAACCCTTACCCCTGAGCTGCAACTCCCTGAAGTTTGGCTCAGGATACTTAAAGGGGCAGAAGACAAGCCCTCATGGTTCTAGGCAATTGGTCAAATCATCTGGTGAGCTGCACTGCAGCTATCCTGCAGGCATCCAAGATGGTAACAGCAGAGGCTCCTCAAAAGTGGCAATAGATGTCTTAGTAATAGCAAAGGAGGTGTAGGTACCATCTGCCTCTTCTTGTGTTAAGTTCAACCCAGTTAGTATCAGTTCATCAGAATTGTAAAACTCTTTTACACCCACCCACAAAACCAAAGAATTAATAACAAAAAAAAAGGAGGGGAAAATTTCTGTCTTGTTCAGACACTGAAGACAGAACAAGAACAAGCCTGGCACAAACATTTCAGTCAAATAAACAGTTGATGCCAATAAATTTATATTAAAGAGTCTCACTGAAGAGATTGCAAAAGCCTGTATAGTAGGTTTCAGCATAGGATTTTCACATGACATGCTAGAAACAAAAACTGATGAAATTTCACATTGTTCACAGTGAAAAGGAAACATTAGTTCTTTTTCCACTGTCTTTGCTTTGGTTTAATCTTGCCCCAGTGTATTTTAACTTAAGCCAATTTGGGATGTTAACAGCATACAAATATGCTTTTCCTGTGAGCTGCCAGGGAAAACTTGTTTTGGGTTTGGTTTTTTTGTTTTTGGTTTTTTTTTTTTTTTGAGCTGGAATTGTTTTAAGCTGATTACTTCTTTTAATTTCTTCTTAATAATAGAGCATTTTTAATTGTTTGAATCCTAACAGCTGATATAGCTGTTTAGAGAGTCAGGGAATGCAAATGAAGACTGAGATATTCTTTCAATATAAAATCAGAACTCTCCTGTGCCATGGCAACAGCAATTTTTCATTAAATTATAGATTCCTCAGGTTTGGTCTCTCCATATTGACAAGATCATTTCATGGGAAGAGGAGGCAAGGGAAAAGAGAGATCTTACTGAAGAAACAGAATTGTTATGACGAGCAATTAGCAATGTACATCCCAGCATGTCACAGTGGATCTTCCCCTTTCATTCCATGCAGTAGACTGATTATAAAAACGCTTCCCATTTGAGTGCCTCAGCACTGATGCAGTTTGCATCAGGTTGCATCTTCCCTCAGGCTGAAAAATGCTGACATGGACTGGTATGGTGGATGTGTTGAGCCTGCCATCACCAGCCTGTGAAATTTCTGTCCTCACTATTGCTCCTATCTTCTAGTGAACTGCCTGCTTGCACAGATGGGTCTAACTCAGCCCCACTAAAGAGTCTGCTGTCACAGGGATTAACACTTTGCCATTTCACCCAAACATTTGCATTTTTAATATGCTGTTTTTTCTAATGTCATCTCTTCCCTTCAAAATCCATGCAAACCAGTTACACCAGAACCAGCCCAGAAGCCTACAGAACCTCCACTCCACAGGCACTTTCCAGAAATGATCCATAGAAGGCAAGAATGTAAAGGCACATATACACAACCACACTATCTGCATTTGCAGTTCACAACAAAGCTGGTATTGACAGGCATGTGAAAGAAAACCTGTCTTGGTATATACATGACACTAAGTTTTCATTGGTTTTTTTTTCTTATATTCATTGCTTATAAGAACTGATGGGTCCTCTCTGAATATCACTGCATAGTTTCTTAATGGAAAACTAAATGGCTCCTGGAGTTTCCCCTCTCCTTTTCCAAAATTCCACTCCTGGTCATACAGAGCTACTCTTTACACAAATTAGTTAGAGTGAAGGTGTTTCTCTTTCAATCACACATCCCCAAGTACGAAACAACAGCAGTAAATCACAGCTCAGTAGTAGGCTTTCTAAAGGAGTCATGTCTGAATGTTAGGCAGCGTAAACCTGGAGCGCCAGTGGCAGCCCAAGGTCTGAATTTTAGCAAAGACAATGGGTACAGCTACAACTTGTACTACTGGGAGGTTTTAACTGGTGCAAAAGGGTTACACAGCCTCTACTGTGTTACTGTCCAAGCTGCTGCCTACACTGAAGTCCCCTGTCTAGACTAAAAGGCTTTCCTGTGGGGAAACAGGAGGAAAAAAACCCAACAAACCCACATAGTTTTCTTTACTTGCAAACTCCTGGGGTGTATCATCCACCCCTGAAATCATGGCAGCTTCTCAGCAGCATAAGCAGCTGCATAGCGTTGGTACAACCAACAGAGCGCTGAAAGATAATCTAACTCGGGAGGTTTCTCATTCAGAGCTCTCTTCGAATTTTAAAAATGTTTAAATGACAGAAACCTGGAGGTGATACAGAAAGTGGTCAAGGAAAGGAATGCTTAAC
>VXBZ01010006.1:21792-40914 GCA_013399135.1 Heliornis fulica | reverse complement strand
GATGGGGCCCCACGAGGGTAGAGAGGGACAATCCCCTCCCTGTCCCTGCTGGCCACCCCTCTTCTGATGGAGCCCAGGATGCCATTGGCCTTCTGAGCTGCAAGAGGACACTGCTGGCTCACGGTCAGTTTCTCAGCTTATATTGTGGTGAACCATAACCTGGCCTCACTCTCTTTGAAGCCCCATCTTACAAAATCTGATCAGGAATTTCCCTGTCATGGTATCTTCAGTCCAGCCCTTATCTCAGCACATAGACATCTTCCTCTCCTACAACTTGTGTGGGGTTTGTTTGGTTTTTTTTTTTTTTTTNACCGCATCCACCCGTCTGTTAAACACCTCCAGGGATGGGGACTCAACCACCTCCCTGGGTAGACTGTTCCAGTGCTTGATGACTCTTTCAGTAAAGAAGTTCTTCCAGTGGGTACTTTATTTTTTTAAGGCTTGAATTGACTTCAGGCAGAAGCACGCAAGGGCGCAACTCCAGATGAGTTTGCCTCATTTCATAGGTCCATCACCCAGTACTTCAGCCTAGCACCTAGTGAAGAAGATGCAGCTCATTTCTGCTTCAGGTTATACTTTCTCCATTATTTCTACAGAGCCACCTACAAAGTTTCTGGAAGGACCAAGTTTGGTGGCTATACACCATTATGTGTATATATATGTAAATGAGCTGCTTAAACACATAAACTGATGTCAGGAAGATTCACTGAACAGAAATGTAAGATAAGAACAACAAAAAAATAAGTGTTATTTGGACAACAAAAATGGCAGGAGATCTTTGCTAAAAGGTCACTTCTAAAAACTGTTTTCTGAGTGTCCCACTTAGCCTCATACAGGGGTTTTAGCTGCCTGTTGGCACTGAAAGTTGTATTTAATGCTTCAGAAAAGTAAGGAAAGGAAAAGCACAAGCCTGTTCCCCTCTATGGATTTATTCATCATGGAGAAAAGCCACTGAAAATGGGGTGTGTTTTCCCTGGACTATTTTACATTCAAAACAACAGCCCTGTCTGCACTGGAAAATTCCACAGTATGTGGAGACCTACAGAGGGACTGAACGAAAGGACTTGGAGAAAAATGAACCTATTTTAATTAGACTGAATAAGGGTACCTATGTTCACAACAAACCTCACTCAGACCTCCTGAAGTTCCTCCAGGAAAATAAAAAAGCCAGGTTCTAATTTGTATGATATTTCTAAAATCAATAATGTTGCCAACGAGCCAAAAAACCCCAAATCAAACCCACGTGTTTCTCCACCTGTCATTTACCTCTTTTCAGATGTTCTTACAGAAGAAGTTTGATAATGAAGTTGCACAGTTTCAAAAAATCTGTTGTGGTGGTCAGTGCTTTCAGTGAAAGTCCATGGTGACCAGCTCCCCACAAAAACCAGTGCTTGTGCTGAACTATTTGCACACACTCACACAGATGCTTCAACAAAGACACTCAGCTATCGCTGCCCTGTTCATCAGGTAGTGCTAAACCCCCTCAGTGCTAGTTCAGGCTGTGTCACTGTGAAATTGCCAGCACCCTGATAAAGGGTTTTACATGAAGTGTGTGTGTTCAGGACTCTAATGCTTCCCATTAAACTCATTTAGCACAACACACGCAGGTAAACACAAACTGTCCATGTGGGAAACATATTCACTGTGGTTATTCAGAAAACTCATTAAAAACTACATGTGGAACTGTATCTAAACCTCTGCTTTGCTCTTACAGTTCAGATGCTGGGGGGAAACCCTGGGAGCTGTAAGAGCATTCTGAGAACGAGGTTGAGAGCTAACCAGAGCTTCCACTTTGCTTCTAGAATAGCCACACTATAAAACTATTACTCTGAGTAAAAGAACCTTTCCAGATGTACCTAGATAATACTGAACTCTGTTTCCACTAAGAGCTTTAGGAGTAGTATTAGCTCACATGGAAATAATTTTTTAACTAGCTGGGAGTGGTTCTCTAACAGTTCCTGAAGCTGTTCCCCCATGCTCATATCCCCTCCTCTCTGGCTCACTTTCGGAGCTACACCCAGTGTGCAAAATGACCTCTGCACCTAAAGAGGCAGAAACTATTTTATGCATGGAAAGAAAGGAGTATCGTGACTGACTGGCTAATAAAAACACCCTAAGAGCCAAACCAGACTTTTGTACAGTTTTTAGCTGACAAAAGCCAACAAGATGAATCTTCCTCAGTGATGCAGTGATGAAATACAATGACATTAGCTCTACGGGGTCCTGGAACATTACCACAAATACAGCTTCCCATATAATGATGTAAGAAGCTGAGCAGCTGGGTAAAACTTCACTTGTGTTTTCTTGAAGTCTGTAAATTTGGAAGGTTCTCTTCATGTAGTCTTAAGTCAGAGAAAGAGAGATTATGTAAAAGATCAGTGATGGTGGAAGAAAAGTCAAATATATTCACACATGATAGCAAAGATTCTGTGCTTTAGTCCATCAGGATCACTTTTCAATCAATCTTTCTCTCATCTTGTCTCTTAGCAGAGTCATTGGACAGTTCACTTAATTTTTTTCTTCCATCCATCTAGGTACATTTCTGAGATACTAGGCTCCATAACAGCACAGAGCTCAGAATAGCTTATTCTGGGAATGTTTCATAAAAAATGAAATACATACAAGCAAGACAGGGAAAGGAGACTGAGATTTTTCAAACTCAAGTGAAGGGTAGCAGGTGTGTGACAATCCTAATGATCAAAAAAAAAAAAAGGAGAAGCAAGTAAGAGGATCAACCAGAAAGAATAATTGTCTCCAGAGTAGTAAACACACAGAATTATTTGCCAAGTAAAAGACAACTCAGGTGGATTATACTGATTGGTCAGAAGAACTGAGCAAAGAAAAAAATACAAGAAGGAAAGAAAATGGAACCACACTCCTTCTTCTTAACCATGGTAAGATAAGGATCCTCAGCCTGACAGTCACATACCAACCCATTTCACTCATCTGTGACCTGCAGGTTTCAACTTGCTTTGCCATGAAGTCCAGATGGTGTAAGAGGCACAGTAACTGCTCCTGACTACTATGTTGGTGTAAAAAGAACACTTCAATAATTCTGTCAATATTTGTGCTACAGAAATTACTTCTGTGGATGCTCTGGTGAAGCAAAAGAGCTGAGCCTGCCCTAGTCACAAGAAGGAATGGGCATGCCAAAAGTTTCAGGAAGGCAGTTTTATGCATGCTCTTCTCTGCTTAGGTTATGGCTCATTGTATGAAGCCATGTCCCTGGAGGAACAACATCCATTTAGCTTGTGAGCTCTCTTCTCTCTGGTCTCCACCAGTATCATGGAATTGGGGTTTCTACACTGGTATTTTGTACCAAGTCTAGATGGACCATCAGTGTGTGGCCATGGTCTCCCACAACAACTGTGTTTGACTACAAAATCAAACCCATCACCAAATGCAGAGCACACAGCAGACAGAGCCCACGCAGGCTCTGGGCTTGCCCTGTATGATCTCTGAGTGCTGTGACCAATGCCAAACTGCAGCCCCAGCCCAAATGACATTATTTTTCTAGCTTGGATTCCTTTGAACATGTTTCTATATGCAAACAACAATGACACAAATGGATGAAGTTATTCCTCCTACAGGCTGGGAAGGAAGAAAATAAGCCAGTTGTTACAACTACTGTTAAATATTTAGGAGTAAGTCCCTCAGTTTCAGGATGAATGAATAGATAGATACATTCATCCCAGGTATGCTATTAATAATTTATACTATCTTTCAAACTGCATTAAATCTGCCCAATGCATAGCCTCTACTCAGAATTTAAAACATCAAATTAGTTTATCGATTAAATTATTTTTCTGCTGGATACATCACCTGCTTTGCATTTCAGAATGAGGCTTCATTACATCTGTATCTTTGTTGTTTATCTTCCACCAGGAAACTGACCCCAGAAATTTCATTATTCTGTAATAAAATATAGCATTAACACCTATTTCAGTCATGATCCTCAGAATGCAAATTCAGGAGCTGACACACCGATTTAATTGAATTTTACATGCCAGTTTGGAGTCACTTTCATTTAAATCCAACTTAGATGTGGCTGACAGTTTGAATATCACTATGCTGTAAGCCAAGAAGACAAACCACTCAACCACGGCACCGCTAACTAGATGCATTTCCCATTTTCCTAATGTAATTCCCTGCAGTTTACATGACTTGTGAGCAGTATCTTTGGAAGTAAACAATGCAAGAAGAAAACAGCAGATTCAAAGATGTCCTTTCTCGTTCCCACTGAAGGAGGTGGCCATGTGAGACCTGGGGCCATGCTCGGGGGAGAGCAGAACTGGCAGGCACAAATCCTTTATTATATCTGGACCCACCGTGAGCTGCTAAAGCACGCTTAGCTCCAAAGCAAATAAATATAAGCTAGTGCACCCTCCTGAAACCCTCCAAGCTGATGACAATGTCTGTGGATGACACATGTCTTTTTGTTTTGGTGGCCCCCAAAACAAGGGAAGTCAGGGTGGTGGCATTCAAATCCTGATCCTATGTAACCTGTTGAAAAGCAGAGGCAGTTCCCCCCACATGTCAGGGAATGAACTGCCCCTTCAGAGCTCTGTCTCTCAGCCTCCACTGTCAGCTCCTCTTTCTTTCTGCCCTCTGTGTCCCCCCATCTATGCTCAGAAACTCAAGTTTTACTTTAGTATATGAAACAGCTGTTTCATAGTAAGATGAACTTGGCAGGTTTGAGGCATCAAAGCCTGAGTTTTGCAAGGTATGATTTATAGTTGCCTTTTTCTTGTACAGTATGTAGGGAAGCCAAAAAGTGAATAATCCTTTTGAGTAGCAGGAAAAGAAAAGGAAAACCAAAAAAAAAAAGGGGTGTATTTTATAAAAGCACTGTCCTCACAAGTGTTCAGGCACACCTGACACACAGGACCCAGGCCAGCTGCCAGACCTTTTGCTTTCTTGTTTACAACTACATCCTTGTTTAGCTCTTGTGTGTGTGTGTGTGTGTGCTAGTTACAAGCAACACAAAGCAATTCCAGCTGATTTTGGCCAAAGAGATTGAATACATATTGTATTCTATTCCCACATACCAGAAAATGGTTTATTTTAAAAATAAACTAAGCAAAACAGATCAGCAACTCCAACACAAAAACACATATCAAAGAACCAGACCCTAAGCCCGAAGCAGTGCTAGTGGCTGGCCTGGGGGACTGGTGACCAATCTACTGCAGAAGGGGCTGTAAATCACAGGTGTCAGTCTGAGCCTACACCAGTCCCAAACCTGGTGCTGATGGCTCATCTTTGTGAGTCTTGCTGCTGAAACATGACCACCTGAAAGATTTACTGAGCCAAACCCCATTCTGCAAGTTCCTGGGCGTGTACAGCACAGACAACCCTCCCGTGTCTGTGGTGACAAGGGCATCTGCTGCTCTGCTGGCCATGCCATCAAGTGTGGCATGCTGATCAAGGGAACCCTCTTTAGTCTGTCTGAAAATCTGGGTGGGACACATGTGAAAAGTTATTTATTCTCTGCAGGTTCCCAATCAGCTCAGCAGAAGATAACTTTTTAAACTCGGAGTGTTGGGGCTGATTTTAATGCCCCATTGAGTTGACTTTTGAAGGGTACATCTTATGTCCTCACCTTTATATGTGCATACATGCAGAGCTCTTGAAAAAGCACCATGACTTTCAATGCAGATGACAAGAAGTTTTATGCCACTGGAACAAAATCTTCACATGGAACTTTCACAATAGTCATTCCAAAAGTAGGCCAGTATTGCCAAGAACAAGGAAAGGGCTGACACCTGAAGGTCAGACATTCAAAAGTGAATTAAGAGCAAGGAAAAGAGCAGCAAGGAGCTTTCACAATTGCCAGAGAGAATGAACAGAGATATACAGAATAAAAATACAAGTTTTGTGTGCCTTTGTGGATGTCTGTAAGCATACTCTCAGTTGAAAAAAAAAAAGACAAAACCCAAACAAATCAGCTTACAGAGGGGAGTATCCCTACTCTGAATCTACAGCAATGAACCAAAGACTGGGAAGGACAGAGCTCCACCAACCAGGGTAGATACATAAACCTGAGGTGACTGTGTGGAGACTAATGTCTGACTTGTTCTTCTCATTCCCAAGTTATGGGCTCAGTGATTGACATCAAATTACAATAAATATTCTTATAAGCCAAGCCCTTTGTAAGGTAGGAAAAATTAAAAAAAAACAAACATTTTGCCTGCAATGAAAATCTACTTCTTCAGTAAAATGAATTTTGCTTAGGAAGTCAGACTTCATGATGAGAGAAAAGCAGTGGGATGGGGAGGATATGTAAAATCTGGTCACTGGGGAAACTTGCTTTCACATCTTGATTTACACTGTTCACAAATAGGGCTTTACACCTCTTCTTGCCAAACATTTAGCAGGGAAGCTGGCACAACTACAATAGACACAGTCTCTCCATCTGAACCGGCAAGAAGCACCTGATGATAAAGTATATGAAAAAACCAGCATGCAGGCCCACAAATAAGACACAAGGCACTTAGAAAATGAAAGCCTCTCTCACTCCCCTCCCCCCACCTCACCCTTTGTTCAATAATTATGAAAGTTAGTCTTTATATCACAAAACTAAGACTATATTTTGATCAAAAAAAGATCATTTCTGTGGGAAAGATGGGTAGAGTAAGAAAAATAAATGAAAGAGAATAAAAAGGTTTAGTTCACTAAAAAAGAAAAATTTGTAGAGACCAGGATCAGGAAATGGTAGTTTGTATTGATCTATTTAACTGATGGATAACAAGTTCCAAAAGGAAGAATTGTGCTAGTAGTATGAGCCTTCAAGTCTCAGAAAAAAATTAGAAAGCACAATGTCTCATGTTGGGAAGATTGAACCCTTCATTTGGTTTAGACAAACCAGACTGTATAGCTTTGGCAGCAATAAGTATTTTTTTAAAGACTAAAATACACATTAAAGATTTCATATTTGCAGTTTCCATAAAAGCAAACTTTGTGTTTCAGCTGATGGGAATATTTGAAGAAACAATATTGCCCTTCACCCTACAGGTACACAGACAAACACACAACTGCAACATCAGCAGCCACCCACTTCTCCCAGTCTTCTGAGGCCGCAGCCACTGAAGCTGCCCCACAAAACCACATAACCAAGAAACTTAAAAAACCCCAAACAGCAAAAACCAGACAGCCAAGAAAAACAAAACACCAAAGGAAGACACAGGCATGGAGTATAAACTCTCCCCCTTTTTATGGTGGCCTCAGTGAATAGAAATGCCACAAATCCACCCTGTCCAAACACAGTTAATGGATATATTGATGCTATATTGTCTTAAGCTGTGACAGGAGGTGGTCATGGTAGTAAACAAATTTTGCTGTTACTTTAAGGCCCCATTTAGAGGAACAGTGTGCAGCAGCTTTGCTGCAAATGAGAAGGCCACTGTAATCAGACACATCTCGCTCTTCCTGAGCCAAATCACTGCTGAGAATTCCTCAGCCATCCATAATATGCAAAGAATGACAGAAGGGATTCTATACAGTCTCTGATGTACAGGTGTCCTTAATTATATTTTCCAAACACAAGAAACAGCACTCACTGGCTAGATACCACTAAAAGTAAGTAAGAAAAGAAAAGTCTAGGACACAAGAGCAACTGAAGTTTGGCACCAAAGAACTCAAAGGAAAGAGGCATCTTTCCCAAAGAAAGAGGTGTTTTTCTCTTCAGTCAGTTCTGCCTGGAGAAGTATGTCCTCTTCATTTAGGGTAGGGTAGGAGGGAGGGTGAACACAGTGCTCATTTGCACAAGCTTTTCCAAGTGCCCCTGATTATACCCCCCATTGTGAGGAACACATCCATCTGATTTTGAGAAGGATGAAAATCAGGAGGATCTGTAAAACCCCACTGAATCCTGCCACTGAATGAACAGATTTGTGCCTAAGTTTATCATCTGTAAAAAAAAAAAACCACCAAACCCAAAACACAAAGATCTTGACATTTACTTTTTATTAAGTATCTGGATAGCAAATAACGAACAAGATGCCATTAATAAACAAACAATATTTGCAAAATTTTCCTGCAGTAAACCCCAAAATTAAAAATGTGGCTTCCAAAAGGACCAAACCTTTTCTGCTGATAAAGGAAAGAAGACTTTTTCCTTCAGTGACTTGAATATATTCCAGCTATAGAAATCAATAGCTTCAGAGGTCAACAATGCAGAGGTGCTGAGGCTGAATCCTGAAGTGAACGGGCAGCTAATGGAAAAATGCCAAAGCTATATTGAAATTATTGGTGGCACCCTGACCTAACACAGCAAACAGAGGAGGAGATGTTGGTTAAGCTTTCAGTAAAAATGCCCACAGTACTCAAAAAACACAGAGCAGTACCAGGAAAAGCAAGATGCTACCAGCACTTTCAGTCAAAATGAGTTCTGCCAGTGCAGCATAATTGCTGCAGTTAGACAGAGCAAGGATTGCTTTTTCTGGTTGTGAGGAGAAGAAACAAAAAGTAGTTAAGAGTTTTTGGCTGCAAAAGCTACTAATACCCAGCTGGGTCAAAGAGCAGATGAGCAAACTCAATTTGAGAGGGTGCGTTTATTTGGGAAAATTAAATGTGGGGGACCATGGCAAGGTGGGCAGCTGGGCATGGGGAAGGGAAGCAACAGAGATTGAACAGAATTAGAGAGAGGAAAAAGTCCTTCCTTTGTTGTGGGACTCCATGACTAAGCATACAGCAAGGTGTGTCAGAACGGGGCTGTGGGCCGCTCTGCTTTTACAGTGTTGTGCAGAAGGGACACTGCTGTCCTACTCATTGGCGACCAACTCTCCTGCTGAGGCCAGGACAGTTGGTCCCCAGGAGAACTATCATGTGCAAACAACTGCCCCTGTAGGGTGGTAGTACCAAGCTGTTAAATTCTAGTCCCTTACTTCCACTGAGAAGATGGAGAAGGACAGTGCCACAGCCCTCTCCCTACACCGTGATGAAACCCTCGCACCTGCATGCTGTGGCTTTTCTGAGCATCCACCAGGTCACCAGTCTTGGTTAGAAAGCCGAACCAAGCACACACATGTGGAACCTGCAGGGCAGTCAGGTCCTGACCTAGAAGCTGCCTGAGAGCAAGGTGAAGGACCCAGCTGCTGTAAGCAAAAGAGCAAGTAATGATCTTGATTTTAGCCATCCCCTTCACAGTTGTGTCTGAGACCTACATGGGGAACATCACTTGTCTCCTTTCAGCTGGGACATTTGCTCTGTTAATAAAAGAGACATTTTTGCTACTGAATAAGCAAAGGCTTATTTTCTGGCTTTAAAGCTCACTTCACCTCAGCATGGCTGTGTGAGTGTCCCTTAAGCAGCAAGGGGAGGAGTCCCCAGGAGGAGGATGGTGGCTAGACACTGAAAGAATCCATTTCACCAGACCATGGAAAGAAGGGAAGGAACACATTATGCAAGTAGGCCAGAGTGATCACACAGGACATAAACTGGGCACTCCTGCTGTAGAAGATGTCTTCAAGTAAGAATTAAATTTAGGAGAAGATGCTTTTGGCATTCTCAGTTAAACCAAGCAATACCTTTGTAGATCCATTGATTTCCACAGGATTTCCCCAGGGGACAGATAATACTTGGCATCAGGGAGACAGAAAGAGTGGACTAGAGATCACAGCCATGTGTGCTGCAGCAATACTTATGGATGCCTCAGAGATCAAAGCCAAAGTTATACTAGGCATTGAGCAAACAAACCACAAAGCTCACCCAAGGAGCTGTTACTTGCACATTTGCAGAAACACTGTTAAATACAGATGCCTGGGGAGAGCATTGGAAGTCACAAATCTGCAGGATAATCAGCTGCCACAATGTGCAATTGTTAGATCATGATCAAGTGGTTTTTTGCATTTATCCCATTAGAGAATAATTTAATCGTCCCTATTTTCCTTTAAATGCATATTGGTACAACTCTTTTTCTTGCCTTTGATTTTCTCTTTTCTTTTTTTCAGACAGTTCTTAATGCATTCCTCTCCCCAGCACATCCTTACTATTCTGAACCCTTTCTTTTCCTGCTTATTCTTACCTTTTTTGGGGAAAATATTGTTTGAAATTCTCTTTCTGGTTCCCCATATTAACATGCACAAAGATGTCCTCAGAGTCCAGCTCCATTTCAGAATCTGACATTATCCCCTACCAAATCACAGCCACAATAGCTTTGGTATTGATTTCATTGCTAAAAATACAAAATTTGTCCTACATAGCATGACAAAACGTTTGCTCTGGTAATAAGAGAGACATTTTGCTACTGAATAAGCAAAGGCTAATTTTCTGATTTTAAAGCTCAATATAATTAAACAGAGAAGTTAATATTGGATTCCCAAGTAACAAAGCTCTGTTAATGTCTATTATTCTTTGCAAACAGAATATAACTTTTGATTAATGAAACAAATAATTTCAACCCCTGCACCAGTACATAAGTCCACTGCACTTTAAAAGACCTTGAGGTGACTGACTGTATGTTCCTTTTCCCAAAGGGTATTCTCTTGTTTTGTTTTGTTTTTTTTTTACTTTCTTGCTCAGCCTTTTTTTTGTAACTATGGACTGCAGAGAGTCAGTTGGAACAGTAACACCCAAAAAGAAAAAAAAAAAAAAAGCAGCACACAGATGGCTTTTAGCTCATGCATCAAGACTCAGACTTCACTAAAAAACCCCAATTTCTTCCCGAAGCAAGAGTCCTGAATGTCAAAGAAGAAAATAATGTATCCTCCAAAGATGCAAAGTGGGAGACAACGTGGCACAGGCAACACCTGTTTGTCTCCCTGAAGACTTCAGACTCTCTGATTATCTTCTCTGATCTTATTTCTGCCTTCCCTAGGGAAGTCAGTGCTTCATGTGTATTAAATTCATCTCAGAGCTTTTACTGCCCAAATGGCCCTTGCTGGTGAAGTGCCTCTAGCAATAGTTTCAGGTAGGTGGCTGCTTCCTGGCAACGTTTTCAGCATTGTCTTGCTGGGTAGGAAAGGACAACATCCATCCTTCTTTTTGAGGCTGTCAGGAGACTATAGCACTATGTTACAGAAACTCTATGCATATAGCACATCAGATAATTAAAGAAATGCTTTGACAGGGAACACCAGCTTTTTCTGCATTGAACTTCCATCAAAGCAGTGTTACAAAGAGGTAGAAGATGTCTTTACTCTGTTTTCTTTGACAAAGACCATGAAAAGCCCAAAAGCCTTAACAGATTATTTTTCCTACCCAAAAGTGATATTTAGTTTGGAGAAAAGAAGCCCACTTGTCTGACAGGCTTTATTTAACACAAAATTTCAAAACAAGCCAGGTACCATGGTACCCGTCTGCTAATCATGGCTACTTGAAGAGCAATATACGTTCTGGGACTGACCTGTTGCACGAGACCCAGGGCTGCCAGGATTACCTGCTTCTTTTCAAGTGTATGTTACCATACTCCACTTTTCCATGTTTCATAAAACTTAATTTATTGGCATGGTCCAGCCAAAGCAGTTCAGTGATATTTGGAAAAGTGCTAAGGAAAACCCCTCCAGCCTTGCTGCTTTCCCATCTCTCCAGGAACACTCGCACTGGTACTGCATAGTCAGTGCACTGCCTGACAAATTTAATTCAGCAACATAAATTTAATCCAGTCCAGGAATGGGCCCAAGACCATATTTCCATTTGATTAGCCAAAGCACATGGAGTTTATGCTTGCTACAGGAAGACCAACTTGATCTGATAGCAAGGCAAGCCGTCGAAATACTAAGCCTTCAACATTTTGGAACAGATCTGAAGTGTGAGTCCATACCATGTCAGCACGCTGCATTACGTGGCTGAGGCACAGTTGATCTAGAGACTGTGAAATCAGATTTGCTGCCAAGACACAAACCCACGCTGCACTCCTACCACCCTTGCTCTTACACCATCTCTTATCGATCTCTGGCTTGTAAAGCTGGGTTGGGGAAGGGTTACAGAGACTTTTCTCAGACTTTTGTTGTCCATCAGCATGTTCTTGTTCTGGGTGCCCGTGCACCCACACAAATGAAGCAGAGAACTGAGCTGTGAAGTTCAGCTCAAGTTCAAGAGCTCCTTGTTCAACAGAAACTATGTTTGATAGTGTCCCAGGGACTTCATCCAGAGGGAGAAATGAACATGTGCATTCATGCTAGAAAAAAGTTCTTTCCTGTGAGAGTTGTGGAGCACTGGAACAGGTTGCCCAGGGAGGGGGTGGATGCCCCTGGATCCCTGGAGACGTTCAAGGCCAGGTTGGATGAGGCCCTGAGCAACCTGATCTAGTTGGGGGTGTCCCTGCTTCTTGCAGGGGGGTTGGACTAGATGACCTCAGGGAGTCCCTTCCAACTCTAATCATTCTATGATTCTATGAATCTATGATGCGAGTTGTGCACCAGAACTACCTCTGCTTCCCTCCACAAAGTCTCAGGCAAAAAACATTTTCTAGAGCACAGAGAGAGTAAAATTCACCTGTTTGTTTGTTAGTTTGGCTGAGAGACTCCACAGATGAACACGGCTCCGTCTGCTGTTCTCTCCTCCCCTCTCCAGGCTCCAACACAGCACCAGCTGGGCTCAAAGTGCTACAGGGATATTTTCTTGGCAAGGGTCTTTATAACATGTTTAAGAAAACTCATTATTAGAAACACAGCCTACCTGCTGCATATGCTCTTCCTCACCCCAAAATTAGTTGAGGTATCAGACAGAAAGAAAATAGTTGTAGGATCAACTCTTGACTTGCAGAGGTAATAACACCCTCATCAAAATCAAAGCGAGTAATGCTATCACAGATAATTTTATGGACCTAGCATACCCCAGTAAAAATCACAAGAACAAGTGAGCTGTAATCTTCCTAAAAAAAATTGTTTCTCATTGAAATAAAAGCATTAGACTTCTAAATAGTAGTTTAAAATGAAGGCAATAATTTGTTTCCAGCTGGTACAATCATTTAATAAAATGCCTGCTGTGTCTCCAGGAATAATACTCTTCTTTCCCTGGCAACAAACATAATTACCCTGGGTTTGGACCACCAGTTAAGTCCATCCCCTAAGTGTTCTCACTCTAAGTACAAGACATTCAAGAGGAATAATTTGCCATATGGAAGATAAGGAATTAAAAAAGCATGCAGAGATGTGTGAATGATTTGGAGAAAAAAATCTAGTAGAAAGCTGAAGTCACTTTATTGTTATAATTAGACATGTAATGTTTTAATAATGAGAAAAAAAATCATGCAGTCCTGTTCTCTTCTCAACAAAACCCAAACTCCATACTTTGCAGGTGTTAAAATTACCACCTTCTTGCTGCAAGGAAGTAAGAAGGGAGACAGCTTCCAACAGCAATGGAAAGGATGCAAATACTACCTGGAGCTGTAGTTAATTATCTTGCTAATGTTAATTAGCCTTGTTTGTCAACAGCCAAAGAAGAATGAGGTGCTAGGTGTTGCTGAAGGGTTAATGTAACACTGTTTGTAAGGCTGCTTTCTTTAAAGTTATCATTTACATAATGTATAATAACTATTTCTCTTCTCCAGGCTCCAGACCAAATATTAGAGTAATAAAATAAAAGTGATTATATCATTGCTTAGTTTTTCCTACAGCACAAGTAAGAGAAGAGAGAGGAATAAAACTGTCTATGGCAGAACTGTCCCAGTGGTACAATACTTTTTTCAACATTTTGATGAAGCAGTTTGTTTGGACCAAATAGCTGTGTGTTTATGAAACAATGTTAATTACTGCTTTTGAAGCCTGGAGCTGACAAGCATTGTTCCCAGGCAGTGTGATCAAGTTTGAATAGCAAAAAGAACACCCTTCATTTTCCTTTTCACTTTGTACTTTTCAAAATGAAATATAAGGTAAGGAGACATCCATCTGATGGCAGTTTGTGGAGAATGAGCCAACAGAAGATTCATAATACCCCGTGTGTGGTAAGGTGATCATAACTCATGCACACGTGCCGAACAAATTACGAGCAAGAGAGCTGGGCAGTGTTTAAACAGAGCTTCCTCCAAGCTCAGGATCGGGGTGTCCCTGTGAGTAAGAGATCAGGGAAGGGTGGCAGGAGACCTGTGTGGATGAGTAGGCAGCTCATGCATAAACTCCAAGGGAAGCAGAAGGTCCATGAATTGTGGAAGAAGGGTCTGACAACTTGGGAGGAGTACAGGAATGTTGTCAGGGCCTGCAGTGCAGTGAGGAGGAAGGCTAAAGCCCACCTGGAAATGAAGTTGGTAAAGAACATAAAGGATAATCAGAAGGGTTGGCTTAAGTATGTGAACAGCAAGAGGAAGACTAGGGAAAATGTGGGTCCCTGCTGAACGAGGGGTTGTCCTGGTAGCAGATGATGCTGAGAAGGTGGAGATATTGAATGCCTTCTTTGCTTCAGTCTTCACTTTAAAGACTCCCCCTCAGGTCTCCTGCACCCTGTTGTTGGAAATAGTTTGGAAATAGTATCTATTTCCAAAATAGATAGTTTCAGAAATGAAGAACTTCCCTCTGGTCAAGGAAGAGGTGGCCTGGGAGCGTTTAGGTGGGATCAGTGTGCACAAATCCATGGACCCTGATGGGATGCATCCACATGTGCTGAGGGAGCTGGTGGAGGTGATCACTGAGCTGCTCTCTATGATCTTTGGCAGGTCTTGGAGAACAGGACTGGAGATCAGCCAGTGTCACTCTGGTCTTCATAAATGGTAAGAAGGAGGAACCAGGTAATTACAGGCCAGTCACTCTCACCTCTGTCCCTGGAAAGGCGATGGAACAGACTGTTGTGGATGCCATCTCCAAGCAATTGGAAGTAAAGAAGGTTATGAGGAGTAGTCAGCATGGATTCACCAAAGGAAAATCATGCTCGAACAACAGTGTAGCCTTCTATGATGTCATCACCAGCTGGGTGGATGGAGGGAGAGCAGTGGATGTCATCTACCTTGACTTCAGCAAGGCTTTTGATACTGTCTTCCATGATATCCTGATAACAAAGCTGAGAAAGTGTGGGATAGATGAGTGGATGGTGAGGTGGGTCGAGAACTGGCTGACAGGCCGGGCCCAGAGGGTGGTGATCAGTCTGTCTGGAGACCTGTGGCTAGAGGTGTTCCCCAGGGGTTGGTGTTGGGTCTGGTCTTGTTTAACATCATCAACAACCTTGATGAGGGAATAGTGTCTACCCTCAGGTGGTTGCCATCTTCCTACAGGCTAATTACAAAAAACACAGGAGAGACCTACACTTCATCTAGCTGGTCCACAGCAGCACTTGCGAGCCCCAGCTGATACCCAAGCTGGCTGGGAGCTGTGACACCACGGAGCTCCAAGTCCAGCCAAGACACTGACAAGAGTCTACTCCCACTACTTGAACTCCAGCACTGAAAGAAACTCGGAGTATAGAACTTCCCTCAGAATCCTGGGCAAGCTCACTGTGATCTGAGCTGAAGAGATGTCTTCCATGGTATAACCCTTCCACCACAATCTCTCCCACTCTTTTCAAAATGAACTTGTCACAGGCCTGTGCCACTTATTCCTTGCCTTTTAGCAAGGACCCCCCCACACACCACCTCTTCCTATATTATGCAAATGCCCCCTTCTTAAAGCTTATGGTATGTAGAAACTCCAACTGACATAAGATGTTTTAAGACTGAACAGTCAGTAAGAAACATCAGAACCCCCGTTCTGCTTATTCCCAATGATCTGTACACCGAGCCTCTTTAGAGTTTTTTTGGTCTGAATTCAGAAGAAATTAAATTAAAATGAATATTCTTCTAAGTAAAATGTTTCCTTTTGACATCTAAGCTCTTCAGTTTAAGCAACAGATGATTGTGAGGGAATCACAACCAACTGTACTTAATACAAATGGAGAGGTCATTCTTTTCCAGGGAGCTCCAAGTCTTGTCTAAATGGACAAGAAAAATAAATGGAGATATAACATCCAAACACAGGACTAGACTGGAATACATTCACTGACATTAAAGAATATTGTTTTTATATAAATAATCCCACTGATGTCAGGACTACTGATGAAATAAAGGACCTTGTTTGCCAGAAAATATGATGATCTGGCTTAACCCAATCAAGTTTAGGAAAGGCAAATATTATGTGCAACCTGTGATTTGAATACATTTGATGGATTTACTTGTTTGCTACTTTTAGTTTCATCATAACCCCTAAAGATTCCATTTTGTATTTACTTTGGCCAACTTCAGCCAAAAGCCTGAGGTTTCATCCCTTCCTAATCTTTCACAAAGTGATGAAGTGCAGCTGTTCAGATCTGTTTTTCAGAGTCTTGCAACTCCTCCCTCTACAAAGGCTCTTCTGAATGTGATTGAGGAGAAATAATGGGAATTAAAGATCTTCAGGGAAACAAACTACTCTTGATAGCTACAACTCATGATCATCTTACACAAGGCACAATAAAAACCCAACCACTTACTGAGAGAGGGCTAGTGAAATTTAGCATTTGCAAGTAACCTTTCAGAGACTCTGGCATCCACCAAGCCTTTAATTCCTCATAGGTTTAGACCTGTTCCACAGCTTTTAAAATCTACAGATTTTTATGGTCCATGGCAGTGGCCCATCTTGAGAAAGACAGATCTCTTCCAGAAGCCTTTTCCTCTCACACTCGTATGGATTTGACGCTTGTGACAGCACCAGACTTACAGTTCTTGAGACCAAGACTCCTTCTGTATGCCCTACACAGACAGAGCTCACCTCCCTAGCCTGGAAGTGAGTGAAATCTGTAACAGCAATAACCAAGCTTCTTAAAGCATTCTTTAGACTTGCACATAGTAAGAAGAAATAGGAGTGAGTGATGGGGCCACCATGTCAGTGTGATACCTCACATTCTTGGCTCTGCTGGTGAGTTACCATTTTCTAAATGAGAAATGTACCAATTTTGAAATGAGTGCTGTTTTGTAAACACTTTTGTTCACTGGGAAGGAGGCATCATCCATTTCACAGGGGTCAATGGCTCAAACGTGGCAAACAAGTCACTGTAGCTGGCATCTATCAAATTCAAACCTGGAACTTATAGAGCCTTTCACATCTAAACTGCTTGTCCTCTGATGGTCATTGCTTGCTGCAATCAGAACACTTTCAAGATAAGATTCCAGCTTCACTGACATCAGGGGTGAATGGAGCAGAGATTTCACTTTTACTGTCAAAATCACAGAATTACTGAACACTCAGGCTTGGGAGGGACCTCCCAAGCTCGGTGAGCACAGCCCCTTGCTGCCCAGCCTTAAAGTAAGAGCTTAGTCAGCATAAACATTTGTCTGCACTAGAAGAAGAAGAAGAAAAAATGTATGGACTGATTTGCCTTCTTGGAAGAGGATTCCAAATTCAGGCAAACTGTTGTTTGTTTGTTTATTCTGTTATCTACTCTTAGGTATAAAGAACCTTTCCTTCCAAAGTCACATCCTTGCACGGCAGTGCAGGCACCTCCTCAAACAAAATTTCCACAGCCTGTTTCTTTGCTCCTGCCCCCAAACACTCCTTCAAAAGCTCCTCTTTGCCTCCAGCCCTCAGCAACCCAGATCCTTCCTCTCTGCCTGCCCACGGATGATTTCCTTTTCTGTCCCTCAGGCCCAACGCCCAGCTTCTGCCCTTCCTCCCCGGGGACCTCCCCAGGGTGCAGCAGCACCACGGCAGAGCCTGAGCTAAGGGCAGATTTATTAGGCTGGCCTCTGCTCCCCTCTTAACTCCACTTCAAATATTAGTGTTGCCTCATTAGTGTGCACACGGGGCCAGCAGAGAACCGAAGGCAGCACGGAACCTGCTCAGCGCTCCCGCTAGCAGACGGTTCAAGTCTTGCTCTGCGTGAGGGGGAGACTAAAGCATTTTATCAGTACCTAAAGAAATCAGTGGCAAAACTTGCCAAAGCTGATCTAGGCAGCGTATAGGTCTGTTATCTACTGCAAAACTGCAAGATAAAACAAACAGCCACCCCCCCCACCCCCAGCAGAAACTCTGCGAAGAAACCCTCCAGTCAAACGGGTCAGGAGGAACACGGCAAGAAAAGGTTTTCCCCTGATGAGGGGAAGGGATGAAGTGTAGAAGCCCAAGGTTACAATTCCTTTTTTGGGAATGGCTCACTGTGGTTTTTAGAGAACAAAAAAATGTGGTGTGTCAGCCACTGGCAGAGGAAAACGGTAACTTGCACTATTTTCAGCTGTAGATCTAAAGCTTTGTTTAGTTTGGCTTCTTCCCCAACCAGGTCACTCCTCAACCTCCTGTCCTCGGTATCACTACTCCTCCTCCTCCACAAGGCGCTTAGAGCAGAAGACATCCTTGCAGGGAGGGGGGTCGTGGGGGGGGTGGGGAGGAGATGACAGTCATGCATTATGGCTGAGAAGCACCAGTTCATTTAAAAGGTACCTGAAGCTCTGTTTGAGTCCCACCTACTGCGCTCACTTGAGGAACCTCTTATGATAGGCTGCCTGTACATGGAACAGGAGATACTGGGGAGTCCTCAGGACTACTGTGGGGTGCTCCCATATCTTCTCTAGCTGAACTTTGAATATCTCTTTCACTGACACTGTCACTGTGCATCTCAGAAATCAGCACCTCTGAATTCTTGTATTCACAAGCCTGACCAGTATATTTTTTGGAAAATATCACTGTTTGCACCACACACACAAAACTTGCTGTCCGTGGAAACCACAGCCAGCTTCAGCCTCAAGGCTAAACAAACCAGCTGCTTTGTAGGAAAATAAAAGGGAAAAACTCAACATAGGAAATGTTACAGAAAATCACCAGTCTCTTGTGCTCTTCTCTGTCACACACACACTCCTCTGGCTTTAACTGTGTGCTTAGAGTTAGATGACACAGACGGGAAGAATTCCTGCTGCTGCATCTTGCATGGCAGTGGCATTAGTAAAATCACTGCCTCATCAATGCCTACAACCTTGTCTCACTGATGACACCAGATGACACTTTTATACAAGCATTCAGTTAACATTTTATATACCACAAAGCCCTCGAGTTACTTTTTAATGCAATACACACACACTGTCTAGAAATTATTTTATCAGCTTTTATGGTTGTTTAGGAGCTATCTGTATCTCAAAAGCAAGAAACCATTGCTACCAATTAGCCATGGGTAAACAGAGTAAAACCCACAAAAGGACTTTCCCTTTCCCTTTCCCTTTCCCTTTCCCTTTCCCTTTCCCTTTCCCTTTCCCTTTCC
>VXBZ01010006.1:10764-21769 GCA_013399135.1 Heliornis fulica | reverse complement strand
CCTTTCCCTTTCCCTTTCCCTTTCCCTTTCCCTTTCCCTTTCCCTTTCCCTCTCCCTCTCCCTCTCCCTTTCCTCCTGTCCTTCCTTCCGGGCTCCTTTTCTTCAACCTAAACTTCTCCCACATTATTCCACCTGCTAGGGCTGGTTTTCTCATCTGCTTCTTCAGGGTTCTGGTGGCACCCAGGAGACTCAATGGCATATGCTCACAGTAACAGACATGGAAGTGCCTCTGCTCACTGCTCCATCAACAGATTAAACCTCAGGAGTGTCCTGTCCCATGCGGGACCTTCATGAAGGCTCCACATAGTTGGCATTCCAAACAACTCACAGTTGAGACTGCCTCCCCCAGAGCCTGCTGTGAGTCACCTTGTGTGGTGGACACTGGAAGCAGGCAAGACTTGCATTAATGTAGCCACGCAGTGTACACGGGGCTGCAGCTTCAGTCAGTAACTTGCAATGGCCACATTATGAATCTGGCTGAAAAATTTTCCCCCTGGTTCTAGTTTGGTGGCATGTTTCAGGGAGAAATGGCATCTCTTAGGGAGGCAAAAGCAGTCAGAAGAATACATACAGGCTGGATTCCAATGATGGATTAAAAAAAAAAAAAGATAGGTTTCAGAAGAGCAGGAAGGTGATCCTGCCTTCAGAACAAGATGTCTCATGTTGTCTTTGGGAAAGAGTCCATCATACTGATGGATATCATGGATGTTATAATTCTACGATTCTTTGTATGATACTTCTACAATTCAAGCTACCACTGCAAAGAGGTGGGTGGGGAGGCAAAGAGCAGGGGGGGACCTTCATCACCAGTTTCATGAGAAGAAGGATGTCTTGAACACCAGAATGGTGAAAAACACCATTAAGACCACTACCACAGGCCACAACCTTGAGCCACCGAAGTTAAGCCTGTGCCCCTAACACATCTTAAACTAAGGACATGGTTGAACTTCCTAGTGTTACTAGACTAAGGCTGCAGCCACAATGGAGGGAACAAGGAACACATCTGGAGGGAACAGGGAATACATCTGTTGATCAGGAGGGTCATTATGCCTGTAGTGTAATGGGGGTACTCTATGGGAAAAAGGATGCCAGCCCGAAAGGTAGACCTGGAGGGCTGATGGTAGAGAGCTGGTGCAATCAGCACTAGGGTGTATAAATAATCCATGATGATCAGCAAGACTTCAGAGTCTGACAGGAAAAGAATCATCACGGTTATTAATAATTAAGACCATTCTCAGAGCGCCCCAGAGCACTACACGTACTCCCTCAAGGACCGTGACAAAGTGTGGCACTGCCTATCTAAGGCAGTGACTAGTCAATAATCTGCAGGAGACCCGCGCTGGCGCCGGGGTTATCAAGTCACGTCCCAAAGATAAGGCGGCTGACTGGCCCTGCAGCAGCCGCTGAGAGGCCGCCCGCTCGCTGCGGTGTGTTCCCCTTTCTGCCTGTCTCCTGCCTCTCCCCTTTGCCTGGAGCTGCCCTGTCATGCTGGCAGGGCTGCATGGAGACAGACGGGATGTGGTGGATGCAGCGTGCTCACGGTGCGGTGAAGGTGACAGGGAGTGTCAGGGGCACCCCATGGTGTCACCCAGCGGGGTGTCAGGGTGCCTCGGTTAGCTCCTCGATCAGGCACACGTGGAGCAACAAGCAGGGTGGCTGGCATGGAGTGACTAAAGGAGAAGTGTGGCCGTGTCCACACGCTCCCCACAGCCACGCACCTTCTCTTGGCTCACTTAGGAAGAGATCCCCATCTCTTCGTTGGATCAGTCAGTCTCCTCGCTCGGCCCTGCTCTCTAGACACACTTATTCCATACAGGCTCGCTGGCGTGTCGCAGTGGAAGGGCACATCCCAGCCTGTCACAGCTAACGGGCAGCACGTCACACAAAGTGAGGTCAGAAGCCCAGGCTGACTTGGAAACAGCAGAGCAACTCGCATCTTCATGTTACACCCAAACCATCTTCATCATTTCTGCCACCCTTTGTTCAATTTGCTCTGGTTTTGTTGCTGGGTATTGTATTTTAAAGAACACTGTTTCTGGACAGAGACAGTGTCTTCACCTCAAAGGGCCACTGTGATTCCAGCAATCAGTTTTCCCCCATATTCCCTAACACCCTCTCGCAGCACTGCCATTATCACAACTGCAGCAGGACCCATGTATGGACAATGTAAACTAACAGATTTAATGGTCTTCACTACCAAACAAAGGTTTCCCCACCTACCCACCCTTTTTTTTACTGTTTGTTCCATTTGCTACCCAAATGCCAGTGTTCATTGTCTGCCAAATGACTGTTGAACCAATGATTATGGTGTGGCGTGTTTCCTTTGAGTGACAGTGCCTGCACAATGACTTTTCTCCAACACACTCAGCAGTCAGCATTAAATATTCTTGGCATGTAGCCTGAATAACAACACGCGTACCGAGACCTGCCAGCATTGGAAAGTCCCTAAGTCCCAGGAGCTAAGATTAATTGCTAGCTATTCTTACAATTTTCTCACCACTCCACCCAGTTTCTCGGGTCTTCCCACTCACTACAATCTTACAAGCGCCTTTGTGGAGTTTCATAAAACTTCCCGAGACAGTTTCCGATGAGTAGAGAGCACTTAAACTCCCCCTTGAATGCACTGGCTTCACATGCCAGCAGTGCTTGCTTTGACTTTACACAGGGAGGCTCAGCTGGGAATGGCTGTGCCTCTCTATTTCCACTCAGGACTCTTCCCCAATCTGTTTGTCTCTGAGACTGGGGGATGGATAATACAGCATTTAAGAAAAAGACAGCAGAAAGCACTCCGGTAGTCTACTTAACCCCTCTTTTTCAACCAGGGTATGAAGGCAAGTCCTGTGAGATCCTGAGCACCATTAACTTCCATTAAGTATAGATGAGATGAGGGCACTAAGCTTAAAGACTGCAGCCTCAGTACTTCTCACTGCTAAGCCCAAGTTCACGTTGATGTTGGAAAAATACAGAACAAATAATAGTATCACCTAATTCTTAGCACAGTTCACCCTTTTGCTTATGTAACAGTGCTCTCTGAACAACAAAGAGGTTTCACAATTATGAACCACAATCCCCTTTTCACCAAGGTCTCTAAGTGTGACGAGAAACAGGGGAAACAACCACACTGGAAATGAGAAAGTCTCTCTTCTGGAGTTTCCAACTAGAAGGAAAGCAGAAGGCACAAAAAAGCTTCACATACTTTTCACTTTGGCTTTCTACCCACAGTGGTGAGGATCAGCTTTGAAGAACCACCAAAGTTTTTGATCAAAGTTTTCTGGATAAGACAACTTGGCCCATTAATGTAGATGGCTTTTTTTTTTTTTTTAATGAAAGGTGTGGGTTTTCCTTTAACAGATGCCTGTGAAGGCATCTAACTCCTGAAGGCTTGAGCATCCTGGTTTAACCAGTTTTCAACAGTGAGTCAGTTTTCTGATAGAGCTTTCTGAGAAAAATGCAGCTCATTTGCTCTTTCTCTCACAAGATCCTCTCCACTGGATCCTAGCTCACCTGCTATTACATTTAGGGTTGATCTGAGTTAGGAACTCTAACAAGAAGCTTTATATTAGTCACCAGGAAAGACTGTGATGTTGCCCAATTCTATTTTAGACCCTTGGCTCCAACCCCAAACTTTCAGCTCCTAGAGTGAACAATGCCAGACTTTTCTTTTCCTGTTAGCTTTTTTACCATAGGTGCCTAGGACATACTTGCAAAACACTTCAAGTAGCTGCCCATACAAAAACACACTCCCTAGCTACTCTGTGTGTGTGCAGTTCCAACTGCCTGACTGCAACGCTTACAGCTGGGTTTGCATCTGCATGTATCTTGGCCATCTACACCTAAAAAAGGCCCTCTCAAACTCAACCAGATATCATCAGGCAAACCTCCAAACAACTTCCCAGCACAGTCTCTGCTATGGCCTATATACACACAGACGTATAGGCCGTTACTATTTTGCCACCTGACTGAAGTACAATGCTTTTAAAACATGACTGACAGGTAAAGAGACACAGCCACCTAACCTCTCCTTCAGTCTCGGCTGATACGAGGCGGTGTTTTGAGTACACTGTCAAAAGTACCAGATCTACTTTCATCCTCTAACACTTTAAGTTAATGGATTATTAATTACACTTATCTAAAAAGAGTTCCAGTCACAAGATAATATTTCAGCATAAATATTGAAGTAACTGGGTGTTGATTAACTTATTCCTTTTAAGGCTAAGTCATTAAAGTTAGGGAAACGGATTTCTTTTTGCTCTCTTCATAAATGTGATAGAAGACTACCTATGAAAGTTGTCTGTAAAAATCATTTTTATAATTCTCAGGGCTTGTAAGGCAATCAGGTTGCAACACAGTATTAAAAGGAGTTGTCAAAATTCAACAGTGCAAATCTAGAAGCAAAACATCTTAAGTGTTAGTGAACTGGTGAAGAAGTCACGGCACCGTGCTGATTCAAACTAACGGGACACTTGGGAGGCAGAACACTTTTTTGTAACAAACTGATGATGTATTACCAGGATTAAAAGCTAGCATTTTTTGAAGAGAAGTCCCAGGTCTCTATACAGTTGTCAGCACAACATGTGTTTGAACAGCATCTATATTTTGGAAGTGCCAGCTTTGCTCACTGCAGCGATCATCTCAGCTGTAAGAGGCCTGTTACCTCTTCTCTCCAACCCACTTCAAGACTTCTAGGAAGCAGCAGCATGATTTTCAGTCACAGGCACCCTCTGGCAGGGGTTACAAACACGGGACACCAGAAGGTTTCAGCACACCCCTTCCTAATCCTAATCCTCATCCACATACACACACTATATACCAAGATGCATTTTGCACTTCCCTAAGATGGAAATTCCCTCATTGCTGCCTCACTCCTCCTCAACGGGCAGAGTGGATCTGAGTCCAGCAGCTCACCTGGGAGGGCAGTGGACATGGGCACTGAGTCACAGTCTGCTCATAAGCAGTGCTCCAAGGGGCAGTGGGCATCTTGGGGGCCGCTCCACGGGTCTTCTTGCTGCTTACACTGCAGCACTGCCGTTGCAGCATCTTCACAGTTCTCTACCAGCTCACAAACGGGGGGCAAAATCATCCACATCTATTAGAGAGAGAAAATACCATCAACACCTAAAAACTATCACAAATTTATTTCCACGTTAAAACAAGCAATTGATTTTTAAATATAATATACTTAAACTAAGCCAACTAACTTCTACAGCGGCATCTTCCCGGGAGAGGTGCCTCTCTAGGGAAGACCTGAGCAGGTTTGATAGAGCAGACTTGCTTTCTAGGGCAGACTCTTCCAAACATCTGGCTCTTAAAAAGCTGGGAAGGCTTACTCAAAGCCAGGGAATTATGGACTCATACCACTGATGTGAAAAAAGGGACCGTGTGGCAGTTCATGCTAGAGAAATGGCTATTGTATTCATTGATGCATTTCTGTTTAGACTTCGAACAATAAAAGAGCAATAATGTTCTTTTTTGAGGTTTACAGTTTAGTGGCCATTACTCTCCTTCTAACAAACACATCACCGATGTTTGCAGGCCATAAACATTGTCATGAAACAATTTTTCTTGAAATAGCATTATTACTGTAATGAGACATGAGCTCAGGAAACCTGATGACCATTTCTGTAATAGAAGATAGACACAATCTTCCTTATGGAAGGATCCAAATCTCCAGGAACAGCCTACCCACAAGTCAAAGAGTACATGAGTGTAAGGGAGTGAGAGGACAAAAGATTCATGATCGTATTAAATTAAAAATAGGCACATTACAATTATAAGCAAGGTCACCTTCTCCCTTTTCAAATTATTTGTAAGTAATACAATGTGAAAAGAAAGTAGGAGACCTTAGAGTCACTTATCCTCTGGCTCTGCTTATCTCTAATTAATTAAATGGGCGAAAAGAGGGAGCTCAGGGTCCATAGACGGTGATCAGCACAACGCATTTCATAACCGTTCTGCGAGGACAAATCCAGAAGCCAATAACAGGATACTTGTTAAAGAGGCCTTCTGATGTAGCCCCTTATAGCAGAAAGCTGCTGGATGCCCCAAATTACTCAGTTACACCTCATTAAATTGTATCAGTTGTTTGTTGCCAGCATATTCTCCATGCAGCCCAATGACTTTGTAACCAAAGCTGCTGGAAACCTGTTTAATTGCTCAACTGGTGGGTTTTTTTTTAGACTTCTTAGGCAATGGGTGGAATACTGTAATTTATTAGAAGCAGCAGAGAGGATATACTAAAACAGGAGAAGAGAGGGGAAAAAAAACCCAACAGAAAAACACAAATCAGAAAATCATTGCTGCTACATTGAGGTTTTTACTAGGCTTCTTTCAGCCACGTCTGCTTTCATGTTCTTGACCAAAGAGCTCTCGGGTAAGGAAACGTTCATAAGTTGCTTCCTGGACAAGTCCCCTCAATTACTTTGCTTCCTCTGCAATTCAGACACTCACAGCCTCCTTTCTCAGGGCAGCAGCAGCAGCATTAGCGGCACGACTGGGGTGGTCTCCTTACTTCAAACCTCTTTGAAAATTCACAGCCTGCAATCATCTCACATGCCAGTGTCCACTCGGGCTTGGAGGCAGAGGAAGAAAGAACCCACTTTGGAGAGGGCTATTAAATAAACCCTGTTTTCACAACAGTAAAATCCCTAATAGTTTTGATTCACCGAGGCAGTGCTCCCAAACAACTCCCTTTGTTTCCAGTCACTTTTACAACAGGCTCAAGCCAAAAGGCCAGACCAGAATACCTGTGTGTGTGTGTGCATGCATATAAATCACCTCAGCAGACCAAGTTTTTTAGGAGTTCTTGTCAGCATGGAGGTTTTTTTTGGGTTTTTTTTTACATTTCAAGAAAATTTATCTGACTCCAAAAATAGATTTGGACCTAGTTACTCCTCCACACTTAACAGCACTGCTTTGTTAAGCATTCCTATATTCCTGTGAAGACATACATCACCTAATGAAAAACACAGACAATGAGGGCCTTGGAGTTATGCTGCTGCGGATCCATTATCAGACAGACAGACACTCCTTCTGTATTTATTACAGTTGAGAGGAGGAAAAATAATCTCCTGTTCCTCTTCAGTGGAAAATACACAGATTTTTTTTTTATTTTTAAATATAATAAAGGGGTGTTTAGGGCCAAAAGGAAAATTATTTGACACGGATGGGCACCGAACACAATGCATTCCTTTCAGCTTCTGTTCTCATGCTTACCAATCTCCAGCTGAAACATTAAACACTTAACCCACAAGATGCAAAGGGATTTTGAAAGACCCCTCTTCAGGGATGGAAATAATTATCTCCCAAGCTTTAAGTTCCAAGGGCTTAGAAGTGGGACTGTACAAAGAACTAATTAAATTAGAAATGGCATCAGAGCATGGTCTCCTGAAAAGGTGACTTTGTAGGCTGCAGTGCATTCCTGGGAAAGAACATGCACTGCTTGTGCAAAAATAAAAGTGCTGGAAAGTGACAGATTTGTGTCCTCAGCCCTCAAAACCACCAGCCTCAAAAACACTTGCTTCTTCAGTGTCTCTTGCTGGAGACACTGAAGAAAAATGCTAGTATGAGCAAGCCTAATTTTGGGAGGATCCGGGCAAGGAGCATGAAGAAACGCCAGGAGAGTGCCCTCCCCAGGTGGTTATAGAAAGCAGCTGGAGGACAGGGGATCCAGGAAACCTCACTTTGCTGGTTAGAGCTAGCTCTTCTGAATCTCTCTCTCCCACTCTCCAGGGTCTCATCTCCTAGGTTAGCACTAATGAGATCTTCAGATAGCTGGGAAAGCATTGTTGCAAAATTAAAAAGCACATTTTGAATATAGGGAAAGGGAGGGGGGGAAGTGGAAAAATCAACAGAATGCTTTTTACACCCTCTTTTATCACCAGATAGCATCCAGCAAAAATTACAATGCAAGTGACCAGCAATGGCTTCTTTTATATCCTTACATGTATATATGCACACAACGTGTGTGCCTTTCTGCAGCACCAATGCACAATGAAGTAACCAGTGAATAAATTTAATTCTGTTTCACAAAACGGTCCAGACTCTTAGTTGAGGCAGCACAGGATCCTCTCCACAGGGTTCAGTATCAGTTCCCTATCTCTGCCATGTTCCTCACATTCACTGTTTGTTAAGCTTGACAGGCAGGAGGAAAGAAGCTTCCACTTCTCTTATCAGCACAATTAATCACCACGCTGCCTAAGTCAATGAAAGCTGCCTAAAAACGGGTCAGGAACTGTTGGCCATAAACTCACCAGAGATCAGCCTGCTCTTCTTAGTAACTGTCTAACAGGAGGAAGCAGGGAAGGAAATGGGAATTGGAAAGGGACCGAGTCTCCCGTGGACTTCTGTGACATGACGGAGGTGCACTGCTTCACCAACTTCTCACAGACAGTGTTCTGACATTTGTGTGCAATTAGACTTTTAACTGTAAGCTGTGTCAAAATCTGCAGAATTTAGGTAGAATGCAATGTCAAATTTGCTTGAAAATTCTGGGGGAAAAAACACTGCATCTCATTACACATCTATGCAGTGAACTATATGCTCACGTTATGCAATAGATAAAGAAAGAATGAAAGAAAGAGAGTGTGCTGGAGACAAAAGCATTTCAAGTATGAATCTGCATGGAACTAGAGGTTAGAAGAAAAGGAGTGTCAGCATCAATCAATTTACCTTCTGGTTAGGTGAAGTCCCAAAGTCATATTTAACTAGAAGTCAGTAAATTTCGCTTCCATCAAAACAGTACGAGCCGCAGCGGTTGTGTAAAATCACACACTGGGCACACAACCATAACAGATGCAAATAGCAATTTGCTATCAGCTGGAGAGTAGCCATGACTTACAGCCCAAAAACATGCAAAACAATTTTATCTTCAAGGTTTCAGAGAAAGGCACAGTGTAGGAGGAAAAGCAACTAATAACAACAGGGAGCTATAATTATGCAGTCTTGTACATCCTTTTGCACTGTGGCTCCATTTTTTTTCATACAGCAGAGCTTTGCCACGAAGCAAATGGGAACAACACTGTTGAAATAAATGGTGCTCATCACAGGACTTTGATTTATTCTCCAAACTGTACCATAAAAACCCCAAACCCACAGCACGAAGACTAACTGGTGTCCACTGTTCATCTGTACACACCTGCTTTCTGACCAATTTATAGTGAATGTTGTTTATGCAGTTATTTACCTCATTATCAAAACAGACTTCCAGAATCATAAGAGTCATCAAAAGATTGCAGGAAGTAAGTAAAATTGTTTGACTGAACCAGACTGCCAGCTCTCCACCCAGTCAAGGTCAAACAGCTGCTGGGTTGTGTGTGGCGTTGTGGTTGTGTGTTCTTTTCATCTGCCCTTTGGTAAAAGCATTTTACTTTGCTGGGGAAAAAAACACCCAAAAAACAAAAAACAACCCAATACAAATATAATCTGTCCCTGTTACCTGATATGAGGTTTAAAAAAATGAAGAAAATGCAGGTATGTACAAAGGATGGCTGCAAGATCCTGGACACATAACAAGGTTTTGACAAGGTACCACTAATAGTTCATGATGAGACAAAATGATAACTCTGACCTTCTAGCTGAAACAAAAAGCAAAAGAATTTTCAGGGCAGCAGAAATACTGACTCATCTGAAAATGAGAGGCACTGACTGTTATCCCAGCTTAGGGGGAAAAATGCAATTCAAAAATTGCTTGGTTTTGTCACAGTAAATACCAAACACTTTTAATGAAAGTTTCTCTCTTTTGTGAAGTTTTTCTTGCTCAAAAAACAGGAGAGTACATTAATATGAGGCTTCAGATATCCTTAAAGTCAGGTTTAATTGGTGCAATTCCCTCCAGTGAATTGGAGATGACATTCGTCTTCACTGCCTGGTTGGAATGCTAAACTGAAAGCAGGGCTGAAATGTCAAGGTAAAATAATGCTAATAATTATTCTGAATGTTACATTCCCCTTGACCTTGGAATTTAAGAAGCTGAGATGAAGGCCTTTTGTCGAAAGTCAGGAAGTCATCTGGAGACTTCATTGACATTTGTGATTAATACATTCTGGCAAACATGAGGCGAGGAGATACAAAACATGCTATTAGTTTCCAGAACAAGGGTAATTTCATCTTACATTGTTGTGGGATCTTTAGTTAAATAATGCAAAACATCACATCACCTGTAATATTGCTACAAATGTTTTTAGGTAAGAACTGGCACCAGCTTAGTGCAATAACAGTAATCTCTATAAAATAAAATTCACATAACTGCCATGAAAGAGCAGAACACAGTCTCCATTTCATACAAGGAATAATTTCTCTTAAGACACACACAAAAAAATAGGGTGCAAAGCCCCCAGTCCAATTGCTTCGCTATTATTTGTCTTGTTATCACAGAAGATTTTCCACTTCATTTGCAACCTAACACTCAAACACTCTGTGGGTGAAGATTTTAACTATTAGTGTCCTGAAGCGACTCTTACAGTTGTTATTTGCACCTCACGTGTGACAGAAAATGCTCCCCCCAACTCCAACGGCGAACGTGAGGCAGGGAAACCCTTCTATGTCACAGGAGACTCACTACCCTCAGCTGCCATAAAAAGCAGTTGAAGGGGACAGGGCTCCTTTGTACTCTTTTGATCCAACCATTTTGTGGGCAAAAGGAAGAATGGAGGCAAGTTATTTGTTGATATCTTTGCTGGTATCTGCAGGGTTAACCCTTGCTGCAAGTGCAGTGTCCTAAGGCTTTGAAAATGGGATAACTTACTGCCACCTCAGGCTGACAAACCACTCTTTTTAAAATCCCTTGTGAAATCTGGCCATTTTACACTTATGCACATGGGTACATAGAATCATAGAATCATAGAATCATAGAATTTTAAGGCTGGAAATGACCCCTAAGATCATCCAGTCCAACCATTAACCTACCGCCACCAAGTCTACCCTTAGACCATGTCCTCAAGCACTGCATCTACCTGTCTGTTAAACACCTCAAGAGATGGGGACTCAACCACCTCCCTGGGTAGACTGT
>VXBZ01010006.1:0-10558 GCA_013399135.1 Heliornis fulica | reverse complement strand
ATGCTTGGGCGGCTGTCACCCACCCCCCCCAGGTCCCTTTCCGCCAGGCTGCTCTCCAGCCACTCCTGCCCAAGCCTGTGACGTTGCCTGGGGTTGTTGCAACCAAAGTGCAGGACCTGAAGCTGTAACCCTACTGAAGATGCTGGCAACAAAAAGGTCTCAGAAGAACGTGCCCTAAAAATGACATGCAACAGTGGAAGCATGTCTCGTTCTCTGATTCATGGTAAACCTCAGCTGGTTTTACTCCCAGGCCTCAGCAGGCCTGGGAGTAAAGCAAGACAGGGAAAGTGAGGCAATGCAGGTTGCCACAGTGAAAATGTGATTTGCTTAAGTCAGTTTGGTACTAAAGTAATGTGAAGCAGTGGAGAGATTTCACTTTGGAGCCTGCCTGCTTGGCATGTAAAACCTGACACATTTTCTCCAGCCATGTTTTCAATTGTGGTCCATACAAATCTTAAATAGGTATTTGCATAATGAACTCATACAGCTCATAAAGCCCATTATAGACTATTGAACAAAACTTTTAAAGACAGTCCAAATAATGATTCCAGACCCTAGATGGAGCAACTTTAGCTTGTTAAATGCTCTCTGTGAGTATCCTAAGCCACATCTGAAAAATCTCATTAATAGATTTCTTTTTAAAGGCATTTGTAATCATTCCAACACACTGAAGACTTTTCCATAGACATCTTTATGAACTTCTTTTGCAAAATGCTTTTCTCTCTCAAAATTTATTATTCAGCTTGTAAATTTTCTATTAAATGCAAACGAGATGAGACCACAGAAATGGTGTGCCTCAATTTATGAAAACTGAATTCATATTTTGACTTATGAATTCAGTAAATATTGTATAGACATTCCAAAAAGAATATTAATATATTCCCTGAGTAAAACAGGCCAGATTTTTTAAAATGAGGGAAAACATGGAGTGCCACATGACTTTGATTTTAATATTCAGTTACTGTTACACATATGCATGTGAAGCAGCCATCTGCATATGCCAATACAGCGGTAGACACTAAACCAGCCATCTGTATATTCTATATCCTATTTACATAAGAAATATAGTAATTGCCCATTTATTCTCTAGTAATATTTGCATGGTTTTCCACATTCTTTTTTTTTTTAAAAAAAAAGCAAACCTGCATAAATTCATCATGTAACTGGATGAGTGCTCTAATGCATTCAGGCCAGAGTTTATGATCTCAAGTTGCTTTGAAGTATCAATGTTATCAGGATTTCTCCAGAGAAGGACCAATCTCTCAAAGAACAGGTACTTCTCCAGTCACAGAGTCACTCAAGAATTAGGCATAAGCTATCATGTGCCCCCCCTCTTTCCAGCACTGCTAGCCTGGGGGTTTGGAGTGCAGAATAGCCCAACTGCACCTTCAGACTTCAGTCTCCAGGATACTGAGATCACAGTGGGATGAAAGAATGAGATTAACTGGAGCTGCCCAGAAGGAGCTGCAAAAGTCATTAAGCACAGAAAAGAAGTTTTCTGGCAAAACACATGAACTCCTGAGCGAAACAGTCCACCTGGCCTGATGAAATGAAAGACTGATGGAAGCCAATCCCAGACTGTTTTCTAATCTCTCCCAGTTGGAATATGGCCAAAGCAAGGCTTTACAAGAGATGGCTCTGCTGATAAGAGAGAAAAAGGCACAGACCCACACAGTTTTTTTTCCCTATGACAGTTTCTGCAGCAGCAGGGATGGCTACTGGGAAGGGAGCATCGATGATGTCGTCTCCAGGCGGGTAGCACTGTGAGCACACATGCATGCCATGAGCAGCCAGCACACCACAGCTTGGAAACTCTTGGAGGTTCAGCCAAGAGCAAAGGGCAGCCACTGGAGTCAATACCCAGTGTGCTAACTCAGTTGTTGCCCAGATCAGAAACGCTCCCAGGAGCTAAGAGGGAAGCTGGGTGAGGAAGGAAGCAGAGGTTTAGTGACAAGAGCTCAGCCAAGGCTCCAAAGCCTGCCCTCTTCAATTATACTGCCAGAAGCAGTAGGAAATGATCCCCATCATCTCTAATTAAAATATTTTGCAATAATTCACTTGGGCATCTCACTTGTATATAGTTGAAGTACACAGAGAACGGTATCGTGGCTACAGACTTTCACCAAGTAACTGCAAGTATATTTTGACACAAAGTGAACATGGGCTTAATCTGTGGTTTTGTACAAGGAAATGTTAGTGAGGGGATGTGACTGTAACAGTAACAGTTTGCAAGATGTGAGAGGTAGATGGGAGTATGAGGTTAAAGTCCTCTTATTCACAGAATCACAGAATATTAGCAGCTGGAAGAGACCTCAAAAGATCACTCAGTCCAACCCCCCTGCCCAAGCAGGATCATCTAGAGTAGATCACACAGGAATATGTCCAGATTGGTCTTGAATGTCTCCAGAGAAGGAGACTCCACAACNNCACTCCCTTAATCATCTTGGTGGCCCTGTGCTGGACTCTCTCAAGGAGTTGTATTTGTGTGGGGCAAATGCATTGGCTGGGATCTAGTTTTGAGTTGGTGAGGTTATGTGACAGAAGAGGGTGAGGGACACCTCCTCATGAACATCCAATAAAGGCAGGAGTCCCAGTGGTATCTGTGGCTGCTACCATCTATGGATGCTATGGGTGCACTTGGCCACTGCTAATTGAGCTAATTGAATAAATTGAGGTCCCCAGGCTTGAATTGACAAAGGCTGATGTTCAACAACTCCCAAAATAATTTCTTCACAGGGCTCAAAGCAGAAGTGGGAGGGGGAACAAAAGCATTGGTACAGCACTTCAGAGCACAGCAAAAGCTGGCCATCATCTCCTCACAGATGATGATGACTCCTCCACAGCAATATACTATTTTGCTGCATGTGAAGAAACAGTTCACAGATTTAGCTGAGTTCCTTTGGTTGAGGGAAAACTTAGATGAAATAAGTGAGAATGACAACAGCACTGGGTATAGTCACTAGTCACTCTATTGAGAAATTTTTAAGCTTCACTTCTGAAGGTGTCATTCAGAAATCTCTTCCACTGATGAATCTTGCTGGGGTTTCCAGATACACATCGGGCCACACTGCTGTAAGCAACTAACATATCTGTTTCATGGAGGCTACAACCACCTCAAATCCTCAGCAAAAGACCACCACACCAGTCAGTGAGACACCCTGCACCATAGAGCTTGAATTTTCTACTCACAGTCCTGTGCTCTACAGCCAGGGGCATAACCTTTGGGGCCCATGGTTGAACACCTGCACATTTAATACTGACACCAGTCTGAAGATTAGTTAGGAGACAGTAATGCTGAAAAGCACCTACAGCTAGTCAGCCACATCTTGCTTTAACACCTCTGGCTACAATGGGAAGTAGCATACACAACAAGTCAGGATTGCAGAAATGGAAGCTTCTTAAGCACAACCAGTGCCAGGGCATTCAGGCAAGTAAAATCCTCAAAACATCTTCTAATAAAAATAATATTAGTGCCAACAAAGGTATTAAACTCTAACGAAAGGCAGGCTGGGGTTTCCAAAAGATGCTGCATGCTTCTATGAGTTTACTGAACAGTGTTTACCCTGGAGGCAAAAACCTGAAACCACTGAAAATATATGAAGACAAAACCAATGCCTGGAGGCCTTCCCAAACACCCAAGACCTCCATAGTGTCCTCACTGAATCTCCTGGGAAATTATCAGCTCTCCTGGGAACTTACATGTTCTTCTCTGCCTAGGCTTTAACTTTGGTTACAGTGCCCTAGATTTCAACAGGGTTTACCCATGTGGGTCTGACAGGGTTCAGTATTTTTGGTTCTCCACTCTGTTCTTCTAACAAAGAATCAGAATTCTGCCTGAATTACAAGAACAAGAGAAAACTTCAAAGAAAAGGAGTTTTGGGGCTATAAATGGTTCTTCTACACAACTCTTCTACGTATTCCCTGTGAAAAGAGTTCAGGAGGTTCAGGTTCTTCAGCCCTTTCAGTAAGGTTTTTACATGAGGAAACAGTTTCTTAGCAACTCCTTTGCCCTGATCTGAAAGACATCTAAAATTCTTTATAGTCCTTCTGCTTTCCAGTAAAAACAAAACAAGCTGTTTAAACTTCATTGCAGATGGACAGCTAATAGCTCCTGTATTGTCTCTTAATCACACTGAGATGTCTGTTGAGGGATGCATCATTGTTTTAACTTCCTGCTAGCTTTTTTCTTACACAGCCTACCATTAAGCTAAATTAACTGTATTCATATTGTAACCATAATTTACAACTTTTTAAAGAGATATGACACAGATCTTTAAAATCACAAGTGGCCCACAAAGAAAGTGACTGAAAGAGGAGTTAGTCTGTGTCTTTCAAAGAAGGAAGTAGGGGGGCATCACTGGAAAAGGTAGAGCAGTGTCTCGAAGCCACCAGAAGGGAGTGCTTCCTCACACTGTGTCAAGAGAGTTGCTGCACCCTGCTTGCTGCAGTGTTAAAATTTACCTGGCTCAGAAGAAGCAGGAAAATTAATGGAAATTAATTTATGCAGTGACCTGCTTTTGCTCAGAGAGTCCTTGAACCCCATATCATGGTAGGCTAGAAAAGTATTGCTGTGAAATATTGCTGCATATGTGCCTTGCTTACACACTTTTCTCTCAGCTCACCCCTCCTGTCATTTCCCTCCCTCCAGTCCTGTTCTCCTGGAGCACTGCATTGCTAGGACAGGGCCCAGGAGCTCCAAGTCCACCTCCCACTTCCCATGCTCATTTAACATCCTGTCCTCATGCAGAAGATATGTGTGACTAAAATTGACAAGAATGGGTACTACACTTAATTTTAGCTACAAGGCTGAGAAGGGATGTGGAGAGAAGACAGCAAGTTAGTGTAAGCCAGCACAGCAGTTCCTACAGTCTCACTGTGGTGCTATCCCATGCCCTGTGTCTCTGTGGAGAAAAGCAAGGACTTCACAAGACAAACACAAGCCACCATTCTAAACTAAAACAATTTCCAGTGTGAGATCTGAATGAGTGGAAGAAATGGGTGCCTTCATTTTTCACCCCCACATTTAAAGTGTCTAAGATTATATTTTAACTTCTGATAATTCCTTTCTGTATTTGCTAAATTTTATTTCCACTGTAATTACTAATCTATTCTGCTTCTTTTCCTTAACTTTCCTTAGTTTTACATTGCAATATACCATGCCATTTCCTCAATCAATCCACATTGCTGTAAGCACCAGTCTTCCAGAGCTCTCCTTAGACTCCCCTCAAATCAAAATATGAATATATTTGGCCCTTCGAGATCTGTATGGTATCAACCTGATTTTATAACCAGCGAGTCTTAATCAGAAAAAAAGTGATAAAGTATCAAAGTCTGTGATATTTGTGAAGGAAAAGAAAAGCAAGCCTTAAATTACTTTTCCTGTGCTCTACATGGCTACATCCTTCAAACTGAAACCCACAGAAAAGTCCTTCTGCTGGTTTTATTCTGAAAGCAATTTCCTTCATCCCCTTTCCTTACTGAATCATGGAAAACCATGTGAAGAGGTTCAACGGGCATGTCACATCCTTTTTGGAAAATGCTTTAAAAACTCTATAATTCTGAGCAAATATTTGGTGAAATACCATCCATATCCTAACACCATGGGTCAAAGCAATGAAATGCAGGAACTCCTCCATTTATGCACTCGCAAATGCTCCTATATTCTAGGCTGAATCAAATGGTCAGCAAAGAAAAGATGTAAGAGAGACCCGAGGCATCTTTACTACACATCAATTATGTTGTGAGCAACAGTTAGCTGAAGATGCAACCTTCATACATTGCAACCCAGCGTGCTCTGTGAAACTTGTGACAGAAAGACTTTCCAATATTAGTTCAACTTTTTGGTGCCACACAGTACACAGAGCACCAACTTTGTACCAGATTTACCAGTAAATATCCCCTTGATGTTCCTTTTTGAGATTTGTCTTTACCAAACTGAGTAGGAACGACCTGCAGGTGGTGGTTACATTTAGATAAATCCAAGTATCTCCAGTCGCTCTGACATTTCATTAAATGAGAAAAGACAATCATCTCATTTACAAGAAAACTAATAACTGTTGAGCAAAAAAAGGAGTGATTGATGAGATGATACCACACTAAGAGCTTTTGTTGTAAGCATACAAAATCCTATAGTTCAAAGTCATTACCTCATCAAGTTCCACCTCATTAGGATTGAAACTAGACATCATAATGAACAGTGGACTAATAATCCACCAATGAGAATTGGTTTTATTCCAGCCTGCTATCTTTTTTTGTAATATATTTACTGTATTCAGCTCATCACCCCCAACTCCACCGGACAAGATGACACACCTCTTCATTCTCTACTCATCATAAGCCTATGGGTGAATCAAAAAAGTAGATTAAATTTCCTTTCCCAGTGCCAGAGGGGCACTGGGAAATTTGTATGAACTCCCTTCCCAGGACACGGCACACGGAGGCAAGGGAGAAGCAGGAATTGTCAGAGCAAGTTTAGTTTTGCCCCCTGGACCTTCTGCATTTTTGTGGAGGAGGGCAGAATGTATCAACACACCCTCTCTTCCACTCCAAAAAGATAGCACTGTAATGATAAGTGGGAGATCACTTCATGAATTAAAGGTGGGAATTCACTTCATGAATTAAAGGTGTCCCAAATATTTTGGGACATCGAGTACTATCTGCAGCGGGACCACTCTGTTGTCGATGTGAAATGGCAGAGTAGAGATTATGGAGTCATTAGTTATGCTATCACTCAGAGGATTAAACTTTAATACTTTCTTTTCCTTAATATCCTCCTCACTGATTTTTTTTTCTCTTGCACCTGCCCTCTAGATATTAGATAACCTGAACATGAAAGAGAAGAACCTTTTTGAAAGTAAAGCTGAAATCCTCCTGTTTTGTCATGCATTCAAATGGGAATCAGACCAACTGAATCCTGACCTACTTGTCAGACTGAATCTCCTGCTGGGAAGTATCAATAAAAAGGCCCACTGGGAGGTCATTCAGACTGGTCATGGTTATCATGGGAATTGTGAAAGGCAGGGCAGATATCCTAACAAAAATGCATTTTTATATAGTCATACTAAGTATTTACCTATCCAAAGCATGATGGTTTTTCATCACAGTTTTCCTTCAAAATAAGCTTCTCTGTCAACTTCCAGCAACAATATATAAGTCTGCTTCATTAATTGGAGTAGAGCACTTAATGGACCACTTAACAGAAATTGTTTCTCTGAGGGTGGCCAAGGGTCTTCACCAGCAGTAAACACAAAACAGTTGAAGGTCTGCACAGTATCCTGTCATGATTATCATAACTCCTTCGAACATGTAAAGTGATTACTGGCTATTTTAAAAATTATTTTTAGCCCATGTAAGTCAAAGGAAAATGATCTCAATGGAGCTTTCACTGAAAACTTTTTGAAGCCAAAGATACAAACCTCAGAGCTTCAGTCCAGCACAGATGCAGTGGGTGGTGAAGCAGGTGGCTCCACACTTGCTCCTCAGCATGAGTGTTTCTACCCAGCCTTTACCCACAGTAGGCCAAGGGAAGGAGTTTTCAACTTCCCTGCAAAGGGCTGAGCGCCTGGCCAGCTTCTGCCTTTTTAAAATGAACCCCAACTGAGAAGTCTCTGTCCTACATTACATTTTTGGCAATTTCTTCAGGGTGAGGCAAGTTGTTTCTCTCTGCAGGCCTCTAATCCCACCCTGCGCTGACTTAATATGAAGTATAATCACTTCACCAGAGAGGCCTGTGATGAGTTGCATGTGAAGGTCACGCTACCTTCTGCCACCTTTTCCCTCTCCCAACTTTCTTATGAGACTAGGTATCCTTTGAAATCAAAGGCCATCTCTATGGTGGTGCCAAGTATTATTACAAATGCAAGCCACTTTAAATCCGTGTCTCCACACACACCTACACATTTTTATAGACATGTGCACCGTGAAAACAAAACATAAATAACTTTTACAGTCTCTTCATTTTAACAAAGAGCCAGATTCAGGCAGTTGAACACACTGAGGGATCAAATGAAAAAGAAAGAAAGGAATAAATCCTTCTTCACTTTTGAAACCAAGCCCAAGGGCAGCAATCACTGTCTTCAATTCTCTGGTCTGTGTTATGCAGAAGGTCAAACTACATGGCTGTAATGGTCCCTCTTTGCTTTATATTCCTATGAAAAAAATTTGGCACAGCTTTGCTTTTGCAGCAGGTAGTAGGGCATTTGATTTACCCCTCGTGTTGGGAACCTGTGCCTGAAATCTGCCAGAGCAAGAGACACTTTTATTAGTAATTTCAAATTAAAAATATTAAGCACAGCAGGCAAGAAATTCGCAGAATCATTCAGTGTTGTTTTTAAAGCCCTTGCTTATGATTTCATCCTTGCTAGTAAAGCTGATGCTGTTTCCATGGCATTTCTGATTAACCAGTGACCCTGCTTCTAAACCATTTAATTTTTTATTAATATAAATGGAAATATATTTCTGATTTATGCCCTTTTCACCCATTTATGCTAACTAGAGGTTATTTAGAAGTATCCTTCAGTTTATAAGCTGAGGGCATGCTACATCCCTCTAAGGCACAATACAGCTTCTACAGCAGGACAGGAAGGTGGTTCTTCCTTCTTCATACAGCACAAGGTAATGTCCTAGACATCCTGACTTCTCCGTGTCTCTTGATGCATGTCTTGTGTTGGCAAACAGGCTTAGCTGAAAATGCCCCAATTGCATCTAATGAGAATTATTTTACCTTATAATTAAAATGGGTATTTTATGTGCTGTTCACAGGGCTGTGGAATCTAGAAACAAAGAAGGTTTTTATAGAAAATCAAAATCCAGTGTATTTCCTTCCAACAGGGCTCTGGTGGCATGAAACAGCACTTGCAATGTGGCAATGTGATTTTATGATTTTGAGTGATTTTAAAATACACATTACATAAAGATTTATCAGTATTTTATCAAACATTTATTATTTTGCACCTAATTTTAAACATCCTCCTCTGCTGCGCTCTGCCCCAGAGGCATACCACATAAAGGTAGAACTATTCAAATAGCAAGAGAAAATACCACAAGACCATATATAAACCACAAATATACAAGATTTTTGTGCTCAGGGGAAAGTGGGGAGGAGTGGAAGTGATAAGACTTGCATAGGGGCCAATATTTAGCTTAAAACACTTCTGCCTTTCCTTTGGAAGTTTTGAAGTGGGAAACAATATCCAAAGCAGGTGGGCATGGGCTGTGCTATTTGAGCACTATTTAAATGCAGCACAAGGTAATGGAAGACATTCCAGTAGCACAGTATCATCTTGAAATTTATGCTAAAACATATTTTTTTGCCTGCATCCTGGAAGGTAATGTATAAGTGGCTATTAACATATTCACTCTCAGGTCAAAATCCTTTCACAGGAAGAGCATACACCAGTTTGAGCATCTAATAATGACACCTTTCATGAGCTTCACTTTTTGGATATATTGTCTCCTCACTGGTCTTTGTGAAATAAAGCTAATGACCAGGGCAGATCTTGAAGGTATTCAACACTTCACCTAGCAGAACTGCCAACTCCTGGCAATCAAATATCATGAGTCAGTCTCTCTAAAATCATAAGATTTTATTAAATGTAAAAGGTAATTATGTTGGGGGTTTGTATTTTTTGTTGTTGTTGTTGTTAATTCACTTTAAAAGAAAGGAGAGAACTCGTATGTAGCACTTTGGCAGTGGTTCCAAGTATTTCTTGGCAACCACAGGGCAAAGAAATGTGCTTCAAGAAAATGCAAGCTAAGGTCCTCATACATTTAGGTGATGATTGGTGAAAATTATTTTGAAGTCATCCAAGCTTGCAAGGAAATATGATGCAGTTACAAAAGGGAGTAGCTATGTAACTCACCTCCCCTATCACCCCTCATCTAGCAAAGATTCCAATTTCTTCCTCTCTTACCCCAGCCAAGCAACCCCCCAAACCTATCCCACAGGTTATGGCAGAATTGTATGTCCCCACACAGATACCAGAGTCATGAGATTCAAGGGAATGAAGATGTTTCTGACTTGCTTTTCAGAAAGCACACTTGCCTTGTTAAAAAAAAATTGTAAAAACTTCTGGGAATTAGGGATAAAACCACAAGCACCTAAAGCCCAACCCCAACAGAACTGCAGTGGCAATGCCAGCCCAAGCTTCTCTCTCCACGATGGAGCACAACAACCTCTTTATTGAGCAAAATGCTTGGAGTTACAAATGCAGGTATGCTAAAACAGCCACTTAGACTGAATGGAGCAAGTGCAGAGCTGTCAGTTTTGCAGCTGATGGGCTCTGATGGCCAAAGGTGAGGACAAGGCAGTGCATTAAATATGACCACTCAGCACCCAGCTAATCAGTGACTCCTCTAAACTGAAGATGCCATAGCAACCTTCTCAAATGGAAAGTGAAGCCCATTGGTGCACACAGTATCTACTTTTTTAAAAAGAAAAGACACCCACAAAAAACTTACTGAGTTTTCTAAAGAGTCTTTGCCAAAGGACTTCATTGTTTTCTAATTCTACTCATTTTAATCAAGATTTGTTCCCAAATCCACCAATGGTAACTGGTTG
>VXBZ01010003.1:12536-35286 GCA_013399135.1 Heliornis fulica | reverse complement strand
AAGAAAGAAAGAAAGAAAGAAAGAAAGAAAGAAAGAAAGAAAGAAAGAAAGAAAGAAAGAAAGAAAGAAAGAAAGAAAGAAAGAAAGAAAGAAAGGAAGAAAGAAAGAAAGAAAGAAAAGAGAAAAGGCCAACAAAAAAGGCCTTTTTATACATCAGTGCTTTGGTCAGTCCTCTGTAAAGCAAGAAGACAACTCATCTTTGTTACAGCTGAGTACTGTGCATTTTATCCATATTTCTGTGGATAGTTCAAATATCATCTCTTTTGTAAAATACTTCTGCTATAGCACTGAAGGAAGTGCATGCCTTTGAATAGGATATAATATGCTCCAAAATGCTTTGAATGGCTGTTCACTTAATAAAATATCGCCTAAAGCAATGCTACCTTCTGACTATTATATGTTGTTTCATGAGTTGACTTTTAAATTTAATTCCCTGCCATCTTTATGTACCAGAGAACATCTTGAAAAAATCAAGCTACAAATAGTGACTGTTTTCTAAAGGTCAAAGAAACTGTAGGGGGGGGGGGGGAGGGGGGGGGAGTCTTTTCTGAAAAGAAATATCCAGGAAGCTCTGAATATTTATATACTGATATCATCTTTAGATCTCCAGGGTGTTTCAGAGCACAGACAGCTACAGTTTTTAATAAAAATGTTTTCCAAACCGAATTTCATTTCTCATTTCAGATGTATAAAAATAGATTAGTTTCCTGACACATACTCCTTTGTTTGGAGTAAAGGACCAGTTAATGTTTGGTCCTTTTCCAAAACAATTTTCTGTCCTTTTAAAAAGTGCTAAGGCTTGGAATATAGAGCTGTCAATGACTGACTGGAAAACCATATGCCAAAGACTTGCCTGCAAGGTGGTGGAAGGGACTGGACAGTTCATTTGAGATTACCTCTGTTTACATGATAATATTTTAGCATGTATTTGCTGGTGACATAATGTATGTTCTATATTTACTTACTATCTTAAAAGTCCAGTTGGTAAACCAAATATGAAGTCAGTGTGGAGATGGCTGTGTTTGTCCATCTGCTTTGAGTGCTCTTTTGGCAGACCTCCATTTTCCACCCCTGCCAGGATGCACTAGCATCTACTGTCGTTTTCACCATGGTGAGGTATCATCTACCTGTTGAAGTGCTAGTCCTGCTCAGGATCAGTCCATCTACATCTGTTCACTATATTCCTGTACCACGTTTTCTACACCTGCCCTGAGAGATAAAGAAGAACTGCCTCTGCTTGCCATATGGGGAGAACTGAATGATCAGGAAATCCTTGAAATGAACTATTACCTATCCCCTGTGCTGCTTGCAGGGAGGAGCAAGAGAAATTGGGAATGAAGTTTAGACTGGGAAGAAGGGAGGGATGGGGGGAGGTATTTTTAAATTTAGTTTTATTTTTCATTATATTACTCTGTTTTGATTGGGTAATAGATTAATTTTCTTCATTGTTGAGCCTGGTTTGCCCCTGGCAGTAATTACTGAGCAATCTCTACCTGTCCTATCTCAACCCATGAACCTGTCATTACATCTCTACCCTGCCCAGCTGAGGAGGGTAGTGATAGAGTAGCTTTGGTGAACATCTGACCTCCAGCCAGAGTCAACCTATCCCACACAGACAAAGGTAGCTACCACATTGATGCAGTTGCTGTCATCATGGAATGAAGCATTTTATCTGTGTTGGCTGGACACAATGGCATCCTAAGAGACATGGGTTGTAGGAGGTCATAAATCATGAGGGATTTTTGACCTATACTATCAGTTGTTGTCTGCCTTCTATTTTGTTCATAATAACTAGACAGACATGATAGTCCCAGATATCCCAGGTATTATCCCCAGATAATGTGGCGACCCATAGCAGAGTATCAAATACACAAGCTGATTGATGAGGGTTCAGTATAAAGCAAGTAGAAGAACTGGTTGTCTGCAGTTACATAAACATCTTACCATATGGTATGGAGTAGTTAGAGTGACCAAGATAACTAAATGTAACCCAGCCAAGCTCCCCATGAAACACATGCACACCCCATGGCCCCACCAAATCAGAGACTGCGTAGCTTCATGAAGCAGCAGTAAGAGAAAGGTGAGAAGCTCATCTGCAAGCATGGGAAATGTGAGCTCCTCTTCAGGGGCATTGCAGTTTGTGCAGTCCTCAAGGAGCACAAGTTAGTGGAATTCTACCTCCACAACATCCAGGATTTGTGCACACCTATGTAGATATATAGAAAGACTAAGATATTTTGGGTAGGACCCAGAGGTGAAACCAGGAGCACTGGGAGGGAATTAGGAAAGAAAACAAATTCTCACTTTTGGGAAGATGACTAAAGGGTGATGTAAGCTTTGCTAGTCTGTGTTTCAATCCTATACTAGGCAAAACCAAAGAATATGTGGCAGGGAGAAATTCTCAATTTCAAAAAGGTGATCTATGAGTTGACTGCATTTTTGGCAAAAAATAATGGTACTGAAGAAATTTTTTACAAACAGCATTTCCTGGGCATTTATTAAACTTGGTTTTAAAATAAGTGGTGAAAAAGAAATATTTAATATATTAAAGAGAGTCTATGCAACAAATTAAGCTTGAAGGGAGAAGGTACTTTCTGCCTTGAAACAGCTGGGGTACAGAGGAGTTTTCACAATGGGTTCCTTAGTATTCTTTTCAACCTGGCGATGAGGTAACAAAGTGGTGAAGAAATACTGAACCCTCCTGTCTGACCTTCTGAATACAAAAATAATGTAAAAGAATGAGATCTTGCACCAGACAAAATCCCTTGGTGCTGCTGTCATATATTCTCACAAAGTGGGGCTCAACTATAGCATTCCAGATCCATGCACAGACTTGGTACATAAAAACCACAACATAATTTGTGACTCCTGAAAACAAATTAATGAATGCAATAAAGCTTTATGTTCTCTCTCTCTCTCTCTCACTCTCTGAGATGAGAGGGAGGGAGGAGTGAAGGAGAAGGAAGAGCAGGGTTAGTTGTGGTGTTCTAGTTTGGAGCCTGTATCCTGCCCAACTTGCCCGTATTTGCTTCCCAGCCCCGGACTTCACTACTCCTCAGTCACTTTTCTCCTCATTTCTCTCCGAATGCTCCATGATCTACCATGTGCTTCATACTCTTTTAACTTGCACAGCCTTTGCCACCATCACTTTCCTATTGTATTTCTTTGCATACAACACACTCATTGAAGAATAACTACCATACATGCCATAAAAGCATTCTTATTTGTAGCCCGTGTTCCTTTTCTTTCACAGTCCCTGTTTCCTCTTCTGTTATTTATACAGGTAGAAAATATCCTCAAGTAATTGTTTTGTATTGTTTTCTCTCCACATGGTCTGAAGCAAAGTGTCAGTGTAGGAGGTGAAAAGAATGCAGGACAAGAATGATGGAGCCATAATAATAATCTACAATTAAGTAGACACAATTCCACTTCTGGGCAAAGCTGGAACCTGGTGTTCTCTTAGTATCTAACTCATGTTTCATATTTCACAGGCAGATGTCTTAACTACATCTACATTTTCTGTATGTTTCCCATTATAAGGCCCCTTCTTATGATTGCTGTTAAGTTTGCCAAATTGTTTTAACTGTGCTGGCTAGTTTCAGTTGGTTCTTTCATCCTACAGTTTGAAGAAAGCCTTTAAATTTTGTGGCAAGCAAGAGACATATTGCCCTCATACCAGAATGTGCCCTTCTGCTGACTTGTGTTGGAAAAACACTCCTTATGTATTTGCCCATGTTTTGTTTTGGTTTTAAAGAATTCAGCAGAAACTTAAGAATTTAGCAGACACTTTCACCACAGAGTCCTTCTCCACTGAGTTTGGTCCACAGCAGACCAGCAGGCACTGCGTATAATTCTTTTTTTTTCTCAATTTGTTCTTTTGAGTCTTTCTTAGGCTACTTTAGTTAGGGATCTGTGGTATAAGAAGGGCTAGATTAAGGCAGATGATGGCTTCTTCAGCTATTCTGTTGTCTCTCTACATCTCCTGCTGAACAACCATTTAAGTCAGTCTCTTCCTGTACAGCCATCAGCTACATATCTTCCTGCCTATCCAGGTAATATATCTGCAGACAGCTTTACAGAATGTCTGAGAGCTCACAGGAGCGAGTGAGACTGATGGCAGATGCCCGGTATGTGTGATATACATCCAGACTCTTGAAATGCAGAAAAATCAAACACTGGTGACTTGTTTTTTGACAAGTTTGTCGTTCCTTTTTCAGTATTTCACACTCCCAGGCTGTAGGATCAGACTAGGGAGCACTGAAACTGCAAGTAATCTAGAAAAGGCACAGTGAGAGCATCCCTGTAACAGCTAGGAGGGAGTCAACACATCTGCATGCAGTGCAAGGCTGAAGTACTTTGTGCCAAATAAACTGGAAGTCCATATGAGAAAAAGACCAAAAGGGAATAAAGAGTAGCCATCTGTGTAATAAATGAAACACAGCTTGGATAGGTCATAGGGAGGTTTGTGTGGCTATGTGGTAACTTACATATAATATGCATTGAACAAATGGCATTAAGATTGGGAAATCTTGCAACTTCTTATTACTCATTCTTGAGAGTTTGATTATCCTGGCTGAACAATCTTTTGATGTAGGTGTTTAAGAATGTAGAAGAAGACATGTACGGACTGTGACAGCTCAGTTTCATTAGCATAAGTTGGGGATTTGCCATTCCTTTCATGTATGTTATATAAAAACTCTTCTAAAATAATTTGTAACTTTGAAAAACAGTTTTGGGAGACTATTTTTTGTGTTTCTTAGCCAGTTAAGCAAAGTGCCTTTGCCAACATGAGAAAGACAAAAAATTAAAACGACTACTTTCAGAACATATTGAAAATAATGTAAGCGCACTTTTAGGAATAAAAATTCATTCTTTTAAATCCCAACATTGCAGACTCCGTACATTTCAGTAACTTGGTCTGCTGGAAAGCTGCTAAAGTTCTTCCTGTTTTATTGACTAGGAAAATGCATGTATATGTCTTTAAAACCAGGACAATTTTCTTCATTTTCAGAATTATTGTTGTCTGTCCCGATCCTCATGAAGGTATAATTTCTAAGGAAATTCCACTTCATTGGTGGGGGGAGGGAGGAAATACTTCCATGGCAGGTTGGCTTTAAAATATAAATGGTGCTGTTTGAAGCTGCTTAAGAGCCAGGAATGCCAGACTGAATCAGGGAAACAGATTAATGGGCAGGTGACGCAATCATAGTTATGTGATAAATTGGTTGATTATTTCTTTATCAAGTTCTCTGCAGTACAATATGTCACATGTTTATCACACACATACACATAGCCTACATATGCATAGGCAGATGTCTTGGGGGGAAGTATAAATTGACTGAAGTCCCTTTAAGTCCTGGAGCTTTGCCATTTTGCACCAATTAAGGATTTGGCCCCTTTGTCTCCATCTATGTTCACTAAGCTACAGACCAAACTGATGATTATGCATCTTAGTAAGTGTTGCAAGTTTCAGGCTTTTATTTGTTAATGAAGAAAAAATAAATGTTCTAACATGAAACTGGGCTTAGATCCCAGTTTTCAGTCATACTCTCCATTAAAAGATGAAGGATGTGGCATACATCACCTGAGGAGCATAAATCAAATAGTAATAGTGCTGTTGTTTTCCTAAAGAACTCAGGGAAGAACTTAATTGCGTTCACATCTCCTACTGCACCTAGCCTGGTGTCTTGAGTCAGTTGCATTAAGATTGATAAATCCTTACCAGGGATACAATGCGCACAATGGTTACAGTCACTGATGTAATACTGGCGCCAGTAAGCTTTATTTTATTTAAAAAAATACTACTTTCCGTGTACTTTAAAATAGTATAGACATAAAATATTTTTTAAAAAAACAGAAGCTCTGACTGTGTAATTTGGTGCTGAGCCTTAGCAAAACAGGCAAAGTTCCAAAATTTTTCCCTGCTCAAATGGTTTAAAATATGTTTCCAAGGGTGATTTGGCTGGAGAGGTGACCACTGGGGAATTACAAGCTGAAAAGTTTTATTTTTTGTGAAGATCTGTATTTCTGTGAAGAAACCGCAACTGCTTTTAGGGCTGGCAAGAAGCCAGAAGTAAGGTATGCTCAAAAAACATTGGCTCAAGTGAAGTCTCATTAATGAAGCTGAAAGCAAACCCCCTGTTTTTTTTTCTTAAAATTTAAAAGACACTGACATAAGTCCACTGCAAACAGAATACCTCGACTAGTATATAAGGCCCCTGTCGTCTGAAGCCTGCTGCCTACACCAACCCGACCTTGCTCCCCACCCACATTTCTTGCACCCAAATTTCTGGCACCGCTGAAATGACAGGAGTTGTCCTTGCTATAAGGTCTTGCCAGATTGGGGCCTCCCTTTGTGCTTAATTAGTGTTTGACGTATTCAGTAGGAAGTCAGATCAACTGGAGGCATAAGTAATGCATAATTTTTCATTGCCAGGGGATGTTTAATTTACGAACTTGCTACATTCATAGCCAAATGTTACTTTTGGCAAAAAGAATGTTTACAATGTTGCTGTTTGGACAAATTACAATTATTTTATCTTCAGGGCCTGGTCCACACACCCCTGGAAGGCAAAGACAACTCTTGCTGATTTCCATAGTGGGGGTGCTCACTCTGACTGCCTGTGGACATGTAACAACCATCTGACATTTCGGAGGACTTGGCTCTTCACAGGAAGTCCACGAGGACCCTGTTCGGGAGGACCTGACCTATCTTCTCTGTGTGCTAGGCAGCACCTACACTATTGGTTTCAGTGCTTGGGCTACAACCCTGATGAATCTGTGTCTTAGGCTTCCCTCTCTGTAAGTAACTAATCTGGTGGGCATGTTTTCCTAATACTGAAATCTACACTGCAATGCATATCACCTTGCTTCCATTAAAAAAGAACCCCACAACCAAACATTGCAAACTAGAGCAGAACTTGCATTCATATGTGCCCATGGAGACCTTAGTTTGGTGCACATGGTGATCTATGATAATCAGCTTCAGAGAGAACATCTCTGGTCTTTCTTCCTTAGAAATATTCCCATGGATACAGTGGTGGTGGTTAAAGAGTTTTCCCAGGAGCTGGCAGGCAAGAGCATGCACCTTCTTGTTGGCTGTTTCTTTGGCTTCATTCTTCTGGTATTCCTCTCTGCATGATGGTACAGCTTTGACAGGGAAGGTGAGAATGACCCCTCAAGAAATACCTGGTAGCACACATTTTCTTGGTAGGTCAGGACAGTGGAGTTTATATCCAGTGTGGTTTTGGAGACCTGACAGGCCATTACCTCTATTCTTGGCTGATTGCCTATGTGAGTGTACCATCATACAAAGAGAGGAACACACTAGAAAATGGCCATGTTATTTTTGAAGCCTGAATGAGTTTGTGCCTCAGGGTATAGACTCTGCTTTTAGATTATGTGAATAAGGTGCATGTTGAAGTGGGAAGAGGTGTGTGAACATTTGAGAACTGATTTGCTCTCTATCAGCACTTCTCATGAAGAACTCTGCTGTCCACCTGCTCATCATCTGGGTCTCTTGAACCTCTTTGAAGATGTCAACCTTTCTCTGTTCACCATAGTGGGAGATTATATGCTGAAATCTGATTTATGCAGGACTCACCTGAGAGCTGGACCTTATTTTCAGAAGTAATTAATCTTTAGATTAGAAGCACTATGTCCTTTCCTTGGACCTCTCTCTAAACAAGAGGCTCTTTCATTTTTCCACCTCTCCGTTAACTTCTCCCTTAATCATATTTCAGGAAATAGCTACTTTGTGTGGCATGCTTCCCTATAGTGAAGACGAAAGAGTGGATAAAAGGAAATCTAGTTAATCCTGACCAGCATAGCATTTAAGCTAATTTCATGACTGACTTCAGGAGGACTTGTGTCCAGCTTCCCTGGGGCCCTGAGAACAGCTGTGTCATGGAAGCCGGTGGCAGGGAGTTAGTCTTGCTGTCCATGTTGTGGAGGAGTCAGTACTCAGAGTGGATTCATACCTTCATCAGACTAACATTAACTCTAGTCTGGACTATTATCACTGCAGTTTTAGTGTTCAGTTAACAATGAGTTATTGCCTGGTAAAAATGGTAGGGATTATTATATAGACACTGGGCCTCAGGGAAATGGCATATGAAACTATTGCTGTACTTTGATCATAACGTCCTAAGGGTCTTGGTATGCACACCAACTTCTGATTATGTTTTACAGCTTTCTCTGCTCTTTTCCTGTGTCTAATTCCTTTGGTGGATGTGGGGGTGGAACAAACTAGAAAAATCCAGGCATGGGAATATCGATGGTACCACAATGCAAATCACCTTTAGTTCAGACACTTTTGCAGAGGTGACCCATCATGTGCACTGCCTAGAAGAAAAATGTGAGATTTATTATCAGTTCAGATATTGAATAATTTTTCATGTAAAATCTTTTGATTTTGATTATTCTGAATTAACTTCCCGAACAGCTGCTTTGCTTTGTTTTTATATTTTACTGCAATGTATTAGAAAGATCTTCTGATATTTCATTAACATTTATGATTTGTACCAAAAAATATCTGAGAACTGCCTTTCTGAGACTGTGAAAAAAAAGAAAGAATTAGCAAAAACATTTTGAAAAGCTATATATGCAAATTTGCCAGGGCTTTTAACTGTGACAGTGCTTAGACAACTGACTATTGTGTGCCCATGCCATTGTCAGTCTAACTTCTCTAATAGCTTCTAGAATAAAGTAGGCAGTTTTTTTTTTCTTTAATTAGCTACTCTGTTTTTACACCAGTACTGCAATGACTTACTCCTTACTCCCCCTCCACATAGCCAGATTCCTGCTCCACACACACAACCTCTGACCTGAACACCAATATGTGCATGGGGAACCAAAACTTTTGTATGGGTATTTCATAATAAAAGCTCACTCACTGGAAATATTTTGCCATTTGGACAATCTTAGAAAAGGTTACTCGAAATTGTGTCAAGACTCAACCAGTGGAATGAAAAGGTTGTCCCCAGTCCTGCAAAGCACAATTTAATAAATCAAAGTGAGTGTGTCTCCAGGTCTTATCTATTTAACATAATCTCTTCACGCTCAACCAAACTACCAGGACTCGATTAAAAAAGACCAGTGGCATTTATTACATTATCTCTGAGACAATCTCTTCATGGGTTGTTGAATGATTCATGCAGACATCATAATGTTAGATATTGGAGACACCTAGTTCAGAGGAGCAGAGTACATGCAGGATGATGCTTTTCGGAATCAGTCCTCACAGCCTCTGCGGTCAGCAAATGCACAGTACTGACTGTCATAGTCATCTGATATTTAAAAGGGTTTGTATTCTTCTGGGCTGTAACACATACCATGGCAGAGGGGTCCACATCTTAATTATGCACCATGTAAAGAAGTGTGCAAGAGACTAATTTTGTATCTGCTACCTACTAACAAGGTTACACAGATTAAATTATTTTACCTTGTAATCATTCTCTTTCAGGAATATCTAATATCTGCTAGTTGTTATGATGCTTTTCGGACATCTTGATAAGAAAAGAGAGGGAGGATAGAACAGCAAAAGATGAATTAAAATTGTGTATAAATGAGGTAGAACCCTCAATCGGGCTGCTGTTTTTTTACAGTGAATTTAAAAGGTCAATTGCCCTTTTGAAGAAGTGGCTGGTGTTACCCTTAGGTCATAGAAGGAAGATAATTCATCTGTGTATGGGTCAATGTTACCTCTGCTGAAATTTGCTGATATCTTAAAGTTACTGCTCTGAGCTGACTCAATTAGACATGTATCTCACAGACTTGCACAGAGGTTGGCATAGGCTTCATTATTAATAATGTCCTGTGCATGCATGCATTAAAGCTGATTAGCAAATAGAATATTTTTATGGAAACACTACCCTGCTGCTTTGGGGTAGTTTGGAATACTCATTCCAGTTCTGCACATCCATACCAATAGTATGTAGCGGGAGTTGCCTCTTACTAGTGAGGTGTCATATGGTCCTCTCCTAATGGAGAGGACCATATGACTCCTAGTAACTACATTTAACTTGTAATTAAAAAAAAAATATACAGACTGCAAATCTCTGTGGGACTTTTTACCATTTAAAGGATGTTCACATACACAGCAAATCTTCAGGGAACAGTGGAGCTATTCTGCTTACATTGTCACGCACGACACTGAGGGTGAAATATTTCAACAAATCAAGTGCAATCATCATTACAATTTGTTTTCCCTTTCAACATGGAAAGTACCTTAGCCCAAAGCTTGTTCTTTAGAGGGTAAATCTATTCCATGGTGTGTTATGCTAGAATGTGCAATAAAAATAAATTATTTCATTTGCACAGGCTCTAAGAAATCTGCAACTGCTTGGCTGCATCAGTACAGAAAAGACACTTGGAAAGTTCAAAGCACTGTGGGAAGTTCCTTCTACCTTTCTACCAAGTTCCTTCTACCCAACAACTGTATCTGCTCTACTCATTAAAAAGCCATTGATTGAGTAGGAATGTAATCATACCATAGATACTTCTAAGAAATTATACATTAAGGAAACTCTATATTACATCTGTGCTGAAGGTGAAAAAAAGGTATTAAATAATGAAATTCTTAATATTTTTACTAAATTATACTATGCACAAAACAGAACCCTAGAATCATAGTTTGGGTTTGAAGGGACCTTTAAGGGTCATCTAGTCCAACACTCACCCTGCCATGAGCAGGGACAACTTTAGAGCCCCATCCAACCTGGCCTTGAATGTTTCCAGGGACAGAGCTTCTACCAGCTCTCTGGGCAACCTCTTACAGCATTTGATATCAAATAAAAACACTGTTCCTTAGCTTGAAAATAAGCATAGATTTACTTTATCTATAGGATACAGGTAAATAAGTCTAAGAATGCTCATATTTTACCTTAAAATATTTCTGAGGCATTAGAAAATGGGTTTGTGTGTTTTCTTGAAGACACCATCTGTCTTATAGTTACAGAAAAACGCTTAAGACCCCTTGTGAGGATAAAAATTTGAAGAACACCTGAATAAAGGAGACAATCACAATGAAAGTTACAATTTTACAAGTAATTTCTGTGCTTCCACATGTGAGTACTCCCTCAGCACAATTACAAGGAGTGCCTCTCAGTCTATTTTTCAAAACTCTGTATATGAATCGTGAGGCCGCATCCCACTTACAGGCTTGATGTGGTCCATTTAGGATCCTTAGCATAGCTGTGAAGTCAGTATGACCTAAGACTCAGAGAAACACATTCTTGAAGGGTTAATACACTTGTGAGATTCTCAGAGTATCTGGACATTGAAATCTTGTTAAAAACATACACTTCTAATGAGCTGCAGTTTCTCTTCCATTTAGAAGAAGGCATTAGAGAATGCAAAACAAGAACTAAACCTTGACCATTGTAGAAAACAGAATTTTGTAGCTTTGCTTGGCAAGTATAGATTCTTGTTTTAGAAGAATATAGTAGGTGTTATTCTGAAAGCTGTCATTTCTCTTCTGAAACGGTGAAGCAAACCCTCATTGTCTTTTGTTTTTGAGCACCCAGAGAGACATACCCTGAATTGTCCACATTCTTCTGAAATCCTATGGGCAATATCCATAAGTAACAAATAAGTAGTATCACTGTACTAATTTTTTCACTTGCATTCACCAAAATAGACTCTTTTTGATGGATGCCATGAAAACACAAAATGTTCTCATAGAAACAGGCTGTTGTTAAGTATTTGGCAATCAGAAAACACCATACACATTTCTATTTTAATAGACTCTTGAGACCTACAGCTGAACCAGGAGGTTTGGTGATGTTTTCTAAACACTCCCAGTCTCAATTTTGTTTTCCACAGGCTAACTTAGATTAAATGCCAGTTAAAATTCATACCTTATTTTTGTAATTCAAAATGATTAAATAAAATATTAGGACTGGCAAGGCAGACATTCTCTGATAAATTACAGTGTACTTTTACAAGATTAACAATGTGTTAGCTTTGACATCAGCTGTAATATGATCCAGTAATGAGAGATGCAGGTTTGGATCCTGACATGTTTATTGTTAAGCCTGGGATTTTTGCTGGATTTTTAAATTATTATTACTATGAAGAGATGAATGCATGTAGGTTATGGGGCAGGATTTTTTTATTTTTTCTTTTCAAAGTGACAATATGCAAGCTCCTGCTTGAAACTGCTTTACATGCCAAATGAGGTTATGGAGAGTCTAGAAGTGAGAGCAAAAGTCAGTACACAAAAGGACTTGTGTCTTAAGATGTTAGTCTGGAATTTACCTTTACATCAACCTCCTGGTCTACTCAGACAAAAATGTACTGAATGTCAGTCATGGATGGACAAACTAAGGGTATTGCCGGTCTCCTGACACTGCACTATTTGGATATGATGGATGTGGAGAAACTTAATCCTTCCAGAGGGAATCAGGTGGCACTGTCAGGACAAAGAGTGCAAACAATTTTGTACTGGAAAAAAATTTCCATTTTTGTCTTTTTGTGCCAAAAACGTTACAGTCTCCAGCTGTTCTGTGTTAAACACTAAATCTACTAGAGAAACGAATCTCAAGGAAAAGGTTAAACATCGAATAGCAGTTTCTGTTGGTTGGATTATGTTTAAATCTTATAAAACATGCTAAAAATCATTTCCCAGGCATGGTTAAAACATCTGCTTTCTGAATTAGAAAGCTAGACATTCAAATCCAAGCCAAGAAATAAACCTGATAGCCAAAAGCTGTTTTCTTTAAAGGCCCCTTGCTGCAAACAAGTGAATTGAGTGTTTGTGATATCTTCCTATTATCCCAGAAGTCAGTCTGACCAGATGGAGAAAGAAAGCAGATGTCTTACAGACTGAGACACTGTTATTTGAAGAACAATATAAGTAATCTTCCAAAACCCAATTATTTAATTTGGGCTTTCCCTTATGTCATCCCTGCACTAAAACCAAGTGTTCTCCTTTGTTTTTTTAAATCCAGAAAGACAGTGTCTGGTTCTTTGACATTTCCACTGAGTTTTTAGCACCAAGTATCACTTTCCTATCAATGCAGGAAAACCCAGAATTCATCCTGGCCATATTTTACTGTGTGCCTCACAGTCTCTCCACAGGTAATCTATGGGTTTCCTTTCACAATAGCATCTCCCTCTGTACCATGACTGTAAAATTCTTCGAACTATAAACACCAGTCTCGTGGCAGAAGCTGAGCATTATAGGTCAGCCAGGCAAAATTTGCTCTTCACAGTGCTATCAATCAAACTCATGTGATTTTAGCATAAGCCTTTTGATATCTGTCATTCCTTTAAGTTCCCAGATTTGTAAAGGTCTTCTTACATGCATCTGAACATATACTTAAGAAATATATGCTTCTGTTCTTGTGGAGCCTAGGAAAAAATGAAAAAACATACAAACCCCCCCCAAAAAAAAAGAGAAAAAAGCACCAAAAAATACTGTTAAATGCTTGAATTAAAGTTTCCCAAATCTATTTTTTTAAATCTTCTCACTTTAAGCTGATCTCATGATTTTGGGAATGACTCAGAACTGACTTTTTTATTATTATTTTAGAAGTTCAGAGTACTGCAATGGAACGCAGAAAGCTGGTTACAGAGTGTTGACTCTTTTTGTTTTCAGTGGCTGACTTGCATAATTGAAGACAGATGAAAACATACTCTGGTCAACATTTTCTGAGCTATTTTGAGGTCAGACTTGTGAATAGAGATAGCTGAAAACATCTTGTAGTTACTTTTTGGTAATTGGGATTTAATTACTTGTTTGTAAGAAGTATCCTGTTGTTTCACCAAAAATATCTTTCATCTGAATGCTGAAAATATGAACACTCAAAAGGTTTTGGATTTTAGATTTTTGCCTAAAGATATCCAAGGACAAATTCCAAAAGTGAGTGGCTAGGTTTTTTTAATTCAGACTATTCTGTGTTGGATTTTCTGTAGCTCCTGCAGAGGTGTTATTTATCATTAATAAGAGAACATCTGAAAAAATCTTTCTACTTCATGAAAACACCAAACTTTTCTTAAATTCTCCCCAGTTTTTTCTTTAGTTCTTTGTATACTGGAAACAGCATTATTACCTGCAAATTGCAATGGATCTGAAAATACTTGTGCAATATTACTAGTAAAGAATTAGCTGTCTGTGGATTAGGCATGCTGCAATGTTGGGGCTTTTTGTGTACTAACTTCAAACTGCGTAAACAAGGAAAGTGAAGGTACAAGGTCTGTCACCGATACACATGCTGAGCATACAGAAAACCAAACTATACATTTGAATGAATCACTAAGCAGGATATGAATGTCTGTGAATATGCAGACTCAAAGTGTTTCAGACAGGGAGGAATTAAGCTGTCACAGACACATTGATAGTACATCCATTCGTACATTTTTATTCACTAATTGATCAGCTCTATGGAAAACTTGTTCATTATCAAATTTAGAGGCATCAGTTTGCTTTAGACGTTTCACCATATCAGTTTGCCCTCAGCACTCAGAAATAATTTGGAATAATATGTGTGCTTCTCCTTCAACACATAAATCTACTGCATCAAGTCACTGTATCAAAAACTGTGTAGGACACACAGATGTCTTGACTTTGCAAAGTAGACCTCTAAGTCTGAAGGCAGCTTTAGTACAGAAGACGAGGAAGGCTTTACTAGGTCACAGTTGTTATGTTGCATGGTCTATGCTGTATATTTGTTGGTAGGTTATGTTTATATTTTGAATAACTCAGACTAAGACAAGAAAACATTACATACACACAGGGCAAGTTATATGGATACAGAGACTTTCTGTAGTCTCTGTAGATTTTAGTAGTTGAAATGAGACTGAGGCTGCATGTTAACTCGACACTGCTATGGCTTTCACTTACTTAAGCCATAGTTGACTATTCTAAGAGTCCAAATTAGACACAGCTTGCACAACACTGTCCATGGTTGAGTAAAGCTTTCAGTGTTGCTAGACTCTGAACAGAGGCAAGGCAGTACCTCAGATTTGGGGCTGTAGCCCTCAAGAGAGGTAGAAATGAGAGTAATTAAATCACCTCTATTGCACGGAGGACAAAAGAGCCCGTGCATCATCTCATGCAGCTTGTAGTATTTACATTATAATTGAAAACAGAGCAGCCAGAGGAGGTTATTTAGCATCTGTGAAACATATTAGCAGACGCTTAATGAATTAAGGTAGCGTATGATTTTCAGAAAGCTGAGTATTATCACTTTAGTTGACAGCCTATCCTGATACAGATTATTATGTTGCTGTTGGCTTTCTTGTACTTTTTATCCTCTTCACAGCTAAAAATCTTCAAAACTTTCCCTTTTTTACCTCTCATTCTCTTTCCTTTGCTACCCTGAGGCAGGTAGAATGAGAATCCCCATGGAAATGAGTCACTCATTGCTTCCTGAATTTCATCCTTCCCTGGTCTGTCTCAGTGTCTCCATCCTTCTGCTTGAATTTTGCTGTCTAAATCACCCTTTGTTAAAGATCCAATCTCCAGTAAGACTCTCTGCTGAAAATCCTGATGACTGCTACATTAGTAATTCAGCTCCTTGTAAGCAAAGATTAACGACTCTTCAAAAGACTCTTTAAAAGAGCCTGACATTTTTATTTCTTTTTAAGAAATCACACTTTTTAGAAATTAAGAAAATTACTCAAATTAAAAAAAAAAAAAGTGGTGGCCAGTAGATCTCAGTTTCCTGACTGCAGGTCTATATCATGACTGAATTTTTTTTTCTCTAATTCAGTTGCTGGGTTTTGGTTTGGTTTGGTTTGGGGTTTTTTTCTGTAAAAATGGAAAGCTGATTTCACATTGATTTTTTGTAAGATGTGGGCTACAAAGAAAATATTAGCATTGAAACAGTATGGGTTTATATATTTTTTAATAACATCAGTTGCAAGACAGAAAGGGACATCTTGATGTCTTTTCTTGGAACATGCTTGTCATTCTCAGATATTACTGGAGTAATTGATTTAATCAGTTGTCTTTCTAATAGTTTCTATTTAGCTGGTTTGCCAGCAGTATTCAAATACTGTAGTGTAGAAGTGGAGTCTAGTTACATGATACTGCTTTTGATCAATTTTTTGACAATATAAACTTTCTAAAGAGCAGAATATGAATTACTGAAATAATTATTCACAATGAAATTTTTTTTTCAAACACAGTTGGTTTTTAAAAGTAGTTCTGAAAGGAATGCAAAGCTTTGTGCTTAAACAGAGGGGATTTTTAAGTCCTCATACTTTATAGTTACTTCATATTTAGCAGTTATTAAAGAAAAGATATGTAAAGCAAGAAAAGACAAAAAACCCCAAAAAAACCCCAAAAAACCCAAACCCAAAATAAAACAACCCAGAGATGGTTATGGCATCAGTATTCCAACTTGCAATTGTACATGTACAGGTCCAGTACATTGTATACCCATGCTCATCCAGTTGACCAACATATAAATGCAACACTTCTCCTGAATTGACAAATAAAGGCAAAAATATCACAGTGAGATTCAGCTAACTATAGATTTTAGTCAGCCTGAAGTTAGGCATCTTAGCCAGTAAGTTCTTTTTTTTTGGCTCTTTGGTAAACCATCTTTTGTCTTCTTTTGTCTGTGGCAATACAGAGCACATCAATATGAGTAGACAAATTTTGAATACATTGGCCTAACCCTTTGAGCTCTGTGCAGAGGTCCAAAATCACAACATGCCAGCCCTTGGGAGCACTTCTGTTACTGGACAATTCCTTGGTCACACCAAGAGCAAGGTAAAAATGACAATGATAATTCCATGAAAACAAAGCTAGTAAGAAACTACAAAATAATAATCGTGGTTTCATTTTTCACCCACCGATAGAACTAGTCCTTCTTCTAGAGATATAGAAGACAGTCAGGAGTAGCTTGGAAAGAAACCCACCATGACAGTGCAAAGGCAATTGAAGATGGAATAGTGGCTATCATAGCAGAAACAGCTGAAAAGTGATAAAAGAGTCATAAAAAAAGAACTGCTGTTCTATGTCTGGATTACAATACAAATGGTATACTGGATAAATGTTGTGATTTTTATTTACAGGGATAAATGTATCCTGTTCCATCAATTAGAACAACCAGACATTTATAAACCTCTGTTTCTTTCTAATAGTTGCTTCTCAAATAAAAAATACTGTCTGTCTAAATAATAAAATAGATGAGAATGACTAGATGTGTGTTATTCTTCATGTAACGATGAAGATCACTGCAGTGTCCTCTGTTTCACACATCTTCTTTGTTTCCATCTTTCCTTTTCTGCAGGGAACTGTTTGTCACCTCCATCCAGACTTGGCATTTATCTCCCAACTCCTGTGTACCTTTCTTCCTGGGAGGCAGACCCAGTTCTGAACTGGGACCAAGAACCTTCCAAAGGGGTCAGAGCATCCCATGGTATCAGCACATCTTTTAACGTGACATGTTTATGTAGTTTGCCAATATTCTGATATACCTTGTTTGTTTCTTGCTGAATTCATATGGTATACACCACATACATGTGAAGTTGAAATGTGTGCTCTCTGGAATTTAAAGGACCTTTTACCATGGTGGAAAGTGCTAAAAGTCTGAAATGCTTATTGATGCAAAAGGGCACCACAGATACAGCTTGTCCTGAGATGGTTATAACAAACTAGTGTTGTTCACCTTTTAGACATGCATTACCTTTCAAAGGATAAGAACCAACTATTTAACCCAGTAGCCTTCTAGAAGACTGTCATGGTTTTGGCTGGGATAGAGTTAATTTTCTTCATAGTAGCAGGTTATAGTGCTGTGTTTTGATTTTAAGATAAAAACAATGTTACTAGAACACTGATGTTTTAGTTGTTGCTAGGCAACATTAACACAGAGCCAAGGCCTTTCCTGCTTCTCACACCGCTCCACCAGGCTTGAGGTGCACAAGTAGTTGGGGGGACACAGCTGACCCAACTGACCAAAAGGATGTTCCATACCATATGATATCATGCTCAGCATATAAAACTGGGGGAAGAAGAAGAAAGGGGTGATGTTTGGAGTGTTGTCATTGTCTTCCCATTAACTGTTGTGCATGACAGAACCCTACTGTCCTGGCGAGGGCTGAACACCTGCCTGCCCATGGGCAGGGGGAAATGAGTTCCTTGTCTTGCTTTGTTTGTGTGTGCGGCTTTCGCTTTACCTATTAACTGTATCATCTGAACCCAGGAGTTTTCTTAGTTTCACTCTTTGATTTTTACCTTCATCCTGCCATGGGGGAGTGAGTGAACAGCTGCATGGGGCTTAGCTGCTGTCTGGGGTTAAACCATGACACAGACATAAGTTGGAAACATTCCAGTCCACTTTAACCCCTGAACATAATGTTTACTCTCTAGATTGTCAAATGCCAGCTGTTATAACATGCATAGGCCTGCTCCAGCACACACCATAAGTAGGTGTATTTATACAAGCTTGAGGGATTACTTAGAGACAAATAACACATATAAGATGATGCTAATAGATAGCTACACTAGGGAAAGCAGCATAAGGGATAGGATCCACATTCGAAAAAAGTTCAGTTTGTAAAATACAATAAAATCTGCCAGAGAATTTTTGATCTGCTACAGAGAAAATCAGTGGTGTTACAACACATCAGGGCTTCTTTTCCAAGGTATAGCACGTTTGCCCTGCAGTACTGTTTGAGGTGGTCATAAGCCACACAAAGTGCAGAAATGCAATTTGTTTACTGTCATTTTCCTCGGTCCTAAGTCAGAATTCTCTTTTTAACCTTGTATGGTTCCAAATGTGAAAACAAAATATAACAGCAGGGGTTTGGTTTTTTTATTTTTTGGTTTTTTGGTTTGTTTTGGTTTGGGTTTTTTTTGTTTGGTTGGTTGGTTTTGTTTTTGTTTTCTAAATTTCTGTGATTGGTTCTCTCTAGATTTAGTTCTTTTCCCATTTCTCTCTACTCATATCTACACAGCCACCCATTTCTCATTCAGCTTGACCTCCCTCCTCATAGACAAGTCTGTTGGGACACCAGCCTCGTTTGCTGAGAACCCTAATCTTAGCCTCCTCCTTTCCAACACCATGTACATGTGTCTAGTTCTGGGCCCCTCAGTTCAAGAAAGTCATAGAACTCCTTGAAAGAGTCCAGTGCAGGGCCACCAAGATGATGGAGTGGAACATCTTTGTTATGAGGAAAGGCTAAAGGAGCTGGGTCTCTAGCTTAGAGGAGACTGAGGGGAGACCACATTAATGTTTATAAATAGGTTAAGGGTGAGTGTCAGGAGGACAGAGTCAGCCTCTTCTCAGTGATGCCAAGTGATAGGACAAAGAGACACAAAGCTGGAGCATAGGAAGTTCCATGTGATTGTAAGGAAAAACTATTTCACTGTGAGGGTGGCAGAACACAGACAGACTGCCCAGAGAGGTTGTGGAGTCTCTTTCTGGGGAGATATTCAAGACCAATCTGGATGTGTTCGTATGTGATTTAATCTAGATAATCCTTCTCAGGCAGGCGGGTTGGACTAGATGAACTTTCAAGGTCCTTTCCAACTCCTAACATTCTGTGATTCTGTGATTCTGTACCTGGTCATATACTCATCAAAACCTACTCTGTAAGCAGACAGCCTTCCTGCTACTTGAGTGATGTTAGGCTTGTCATATTGCTCTGATTTATGGATGTGTGTGTAATTAATTTACATCAATAGGCTCTCCTAAGCCTTTCAAGGAGCCACATTCATCAAGCCCTTCAAAAGTTTTGGCTCTCTGACAAATATCAGAACTATGTGTTCTTTATTCCTGTGACTGATTTAGTTATTGAAATCCCAGTTTATGGTATTTTCCTATTAAATATGTAGTTTCCCAAAGGTTAGTTGAAATAGTTAAGCACTCAAAATGAAAGAAACGTTGAACTTCTGGCAAACATTTAGTATCCGCTTTACAGTGGTAGAAATTTCCCATGGTCATTATTGTTGTTGGAAGTAGTCTTTTCAGGCCAAAGAGAGACTTTTTACTAAAGCAATGTAATCAAGAAGTGTCAGTGTCTTCATTTGTACCATGACTTATTGCACAAGGTTCCTGATGACATTCACTACCTATAGGCCCATTTGGGGCGATGGGAAGCATTGCCTTATACCCAGAGCATAGGATAGACATTCTGGAACATTCTTCTCATTGTCACACTTACCATAACTCCTTCTATGAGCATTTCATGCACATCATCTTTTGCTAGCTCCTCCTTTGATAAAATGAGTTCATGAATAGATGTCTTGTATTGCTCAATTGAGTTGAAAGGGTTTACATTTATAAAGTACTTTGAACTTGAAGTGTGCCAACTAAGGAAAAATACAGCCAGTCCCACTATATTTGTTAAGCTGAAAAATGTGCCTTTCTGTGATTTCACACCTATGTTTATGGGTGAGCAGTTGCATGGGGGAATAGTTAGCCCTACAAGCAAACAGCAATGTTTTCACTAATGGCAACAGGAAAACATGAGTATAAAACCCATTAAATGCCTGTAGGAACAGAGTACTGAGCTAACATTGCCCACCTAGACAGTAAAGGTCAGATGCTGCCTTGCCATACAGTCCTGTCCATTCCACCTAGATGAAAAAATAGAAATACAGTTTGATTTTTGCCCTTTCTGGTGAGATCCCAACAAACATTTTTACAATCTCTCTGATTCTCTGAAATCTCAGGATGCAGCTTCTCCATCTGTTTCTAGGCAGTAGGGAGTGCTCTTCAGAAGCACAGTTGTGCTGGTAACATTTCCAAGGGAAACAGCACCAGGACAGAATTGTCCATGAGAAATCATGCATGTTAACAGTGAAACATGGTTGTTTGGTTTGGGACCCAGTGCTATGGAGAGACAGAAACTTGTTTTTCCTGTACAAAGGGAAGGCAGCTGTCTGACCCCAACACCAGAAGTCAGCTGCAGTCTTCTTTCAGATTTGTGCTGGAGCCAACTTTGAATGTCCAGACTTAGGTCAGAAGGAAGGTCAAGGCTTTCTGTGATTTCACTCTCTACAGAGCCTCAGTGAAAGCTTTGCAGCTGAAGGTAGGGTGAGGAAGGGAGCAATTCCTGCTGGGAAAAGCTGGCAGACAGAGTTAGCTCTGTGTTGCTAGGGCCACAGGTACCTGGGTCCAGCTCAGCTTGGAAGAAGGTAGAGGGTGAGATGCGTGAGAGGGAGCAAGTCGCACTTGTTCTAACTGAACTGGCTTGCCCCATGCTAGCACTGTAGAAGCTCATAGAGAAACAAGGGTGTGCAAGTATTCACCAGGATAAGTTCATTTTGCACTAGAGCAAGCATTGAGTTTCTTCATCAGGCCACCACATTTTCCATCTTCCTCGTCAGTATACAATGGATTCTTTGAGCACTTTCTATTCTGAGCTTAGAGCCAATTAATGACCTTTAATGAAGTATATTTTATCTGTTTGCATACCATCCTCCAGAGGTTTCACTTCTCATGATATGGTGAGGCCAGGTTCTTTCAGGTTTTTGACAGTCTGTTTTTAAAAGGCCATGCTAAGTTTGCGGGCCAGACAGTGCCTGTATTGTTATTCCCAGTGCCTTGGTAAGTAACATGCAATATTTGGAGGTGTTGACCAGTCACATAAGCAAAAGCAGGATGCTGCCTTGGAAGGGTCAGCAGGCAAGAAGCAGCTGTGTGTGTGTCAAGGGCAAACCAAATTTTTTCCCCATCTTCCTTTCCAGTAGTATTTGATAATCCCAAAAGAATGGGTGAGAGATGTGGTGGAGACCAAATGATTTCAGGAACTTTTGAATGAAATGGAGACATTCTCTATGGCTTAAATTTTGCATCAATGGAATTCAAGCCCCTTTGCCACGTGGGATGAAATCATCATCTTTGTTCCCAAATGGAAGCTTTCATATTCATAACAGCATCTTTCTCAGAGAATCAGATTAAATAATTTAGTTTACAGTTTAAAACTACTGGTAAAGCAGGTCCTTTAAGAAAGTCAGCATTCAGTATCACAGGAAAAGGTTTTTACAGGTTCTCCAAACTTGCCAGTGTTAAAATTAATTGAATTCTTTCACATAAACTGGTGTGGCTTTGTAATCAAGATGGTTGAGAGCCTCATAGTTCTCACACTGCACGCTTAGATTTTCAATGCCCTAGTAGGACAAAATGTCACTGCTGATTTCTCTGGTCTTAAGGATGGAAAGTAAGTACTGCAGTTAAGTCAGACACTGACATAGGCTTTACTGAATAAGTAAATTTTAAAAGTTACTGATACACCTGCATGTTGAAAAATGAGACATATTGAAAGGCAAATGGTAAATACTTGAGTTTGGGGCCATTTTGTTGAACCCATACTAGCTTAACATGCAAGTCCAATTCTAAGAGTTTTGAAAAAAAAAGTGTTTCTGCAGTACATAGGTAAATCAATCTGCTACCCACACGCTCTGCTAATGCTGGCAGCCAGTCAGAGAGCAGATCTCAATTAAACAGATTAGGCCAAACAAAGCATAAATGCAGAATTCAGGCAAATTACCAAAAAATGCCCTCATTCAAACATACCTCTCATTTGAAGTCTAGATATAAGCTGCACTGAAATGTCAGAAGTACCTTTCAAAGACTTTGGCAAGCTTGCAGAGGATTTGATACATGTCAAGAGGCAGCACAATATGAAGCCACTTCACTTGAACACTGGCTGGATGTGTTTGAAATTCATCACATTGAAGCCAGCACTTGCTTTGCGGGCCTCGGGCCTCCTTAGAATAACCAAATGATACAATGGCTTCTTTCTAAATAAACAAATGGAGCTCCCAGGCTGCTAAGACTTTTTTTTT